>CM041790.1:75883628-76154719 GCA_023375725.1 Nephotettix cincticeps
TAACTAATATTGATTTGACAGCTGTTTGTTTGTCTTTCTATTAAATTTTTAAATTTGAAAGACAGCTGGTTATTACCAGTAGGTGGTTCATTGATAATTGAAAGCAAAATGCGACTGATGTCAAGTAAAAATTGGTCATTTAAAAGCTCGTGATTTACTTTTTAAGGGGCGGTGAACAATTTCAAGTTTTGAAAAACCTTCTCTGAAATGTAGAGAATGCATGAACTAAGTTTCATTGTTAACATTTTTCCGTTTTTTTCGGAGAAGACGGCGTAAAATGCCTCCTGGAGCGTCACAGACAAACAGACACGAATTGATATAAGACTTGTTTCGGCTTCTCTAACGCACGAAACGTAAAAATAACTAAAAAATGAATAACTCTGAGCAATGGTCAATAAAATTAGAAAAATATTCTCTGTGAAATGCAATTTCTTCCAGGATGTGATTCGTTATTCTGTGAAGATATTTGTTATAAGTAAAATAATATACACTAGGATAGATTTTCTAACTTACTAATGTCTGGGATCTATTCAAGAAACACTTTATTCATGAAACACTTATTCATCAGTCTTTTGGTCGACCTGATAAATAAAAAAAACGTTTTCACAATCAATTGGTTACAAAACGGGTTGAAATGAGTGAGAGCTGATTGGAGTAGATGAGTGCGGGCTGCGGGTGATTTGGCATCTGTTCGGGGACACTTTCCTCGTAAAGTGAAGAAATGCAACTCGTCCAAGCAAGTGGCGAGCGGCGACTTGTGCAAGAACCCTTCACCGGGACCCCGGTTTTGTACCAAATAGTAAACCTCTTTATCACCGTGTGACTATCCAACTGCCTACATCACGGATACCACTCCAGCAATCATTTTCGGCATCCTCTAGTCATTCAGTTCGAGAAATGATAATATCTTTTGGTACTGACGGTGTTCAAATCAGATGTTGCGCAACTGGTTGTTTATTAGCGAATTTCCCATAGGGAAGAAGCTATTACCGTAGGTCTCATCATACATCAAGTGGTGTATTAATAATACACCACTTGATAATGGACTTAAGTCTGAAACATGTTGTGAATTTTTAAATAAAATAATTTCTCAAACAAAAAAAAAGGGTGCTAAGTTATGCATAATTATTTAATATATATATATATACCATATATGTATATATGTATATATATATGTTTACCATATATGTATATATGTATACCATATATGTATATATGTATATATACTGTATTTATATATATATATATGTGTGTGTGCCTGTTAACACGATAACTCTCGTAAAAATGGTCCAAACGAGACCAAATTTGGTAGAGACATGTATTCCTACATATGCTCGGACGAGTTCGTAAACCAGACATATCGGTCAATGGGAACGGGTAGTTTGGGGGGGTTTTGTGCCCCAAAATGGGGTTTTTTGCTTTTTTCACATGTAATTTTTAGAAATTTCAAATTTTATATTTCACCATTGGAAAAAGTTTTTCTTTATCTGTAACGGTTACCGAGATATCAAAAAATCTAAACACAGTACGTTGTATTGTGGGGCTCCAATGTTAATCTTATGGAGGATAGGGAAAAATTAATATTTCCCATATTAATCAATATTTTTCGATAAAACTTGTTATTTAGCTTCATGTGGTTGAGATCTATCCATTTATGCTTAAAAATGATAGTTTATATGTTTATCATGGCAGCAAACCTGTATAATCTTTGCCAAATTAATCATATAGGGAATAGGCAAACTCCTTTATTTATGGACAGATGTTGATGAAAGTTGATATAAATGCTAAAAAAATTAATTGTTTACGCTAGAAACACCTACTTTGAGCGTTCCTCACAGCAGCAAACCTGCATACTCTTTCCCATGTTAATCTATGGAGAGTAGGCAAATAATACTCATATTTATTGACAGATTATGATCAAACTATATTATTTGCGCCTCCGCCACCTGGGCGGAGGCGTGGGCCGCCCAGGTGGAGGGAGACTGGAGAGTCGCTGTCCGGCTTATCTCTGACTCACGGATTATCTGTTAATTGCTCGCCAAGGTCAGCCGAGATAACATCCGTCACAACACTCCTGCCAGAGGTCCCTGACCCTAACACGTGGAAGTGGCGCTGGACCTTATGTAACTTACGACTTCAACTAGTTTTTATTAGGTTATTGTGTATCCATATACATTTGTCTTTTATCTGTATATTTCTTGAAATTATGACATTACGTTTATATATACTGTCCCAGGAACTAAGATCGGTTCTACCTTAATTTCTGTCTACACGCTACAGAAGCCATTTTATAATCGTCTTCTCCGCAAAACTTATTCTATACATTTTGAGAATTTTACTTTGTATGACCTATTTTGATTTTTGCTATACACATTTTTCCTTAGTGTAAATAGCTTTATGTAAATAATAAAAAACCGGGATAGTGGAGTGTCCTGTAATCCAGGTTATTGAAGGTAGCGGGATTACAAAGACCATCCTCATAGACCAGCTCGTAATTCAGAGGCAAAAGTAGTTCTATCCCATGTAAAACTGTAGGTCCCTTGGATGCAATTGACTACAGATTAGATCATTGAAATGGCAACCATACTACAATGTAGGTATTTTAAGCCAGTTATGAATGAGGTTTGAATGTAAGATGATTGTGGCGAAATCTTGTAGTCTTGTTTTCTGACTAAGGCTGACATGTTCCTTAGGCAGGACTGTTAATTAATAGCCAAATTGCCGATGGCAACTAATGGACCTATAGTTTAACGTGGAATCCGAACCAAGGCCTCTGAATTACAAAATGGTCTGATTACGAGGATTGTCTTTGCGGATGAACGCAGTATTCAATTGTGCGGACGTTAATCCACACAAGAGAACAACACATCCACCGACCATCTTTCACAACTATCCACAATTCGTGACCTCCAACTAGCTGGATTTATAGGACGTCGCCACCGTCCCAGTCATGTCATTATAGTAATATCACAGACTATTAATTAATTGTCCTGTCTAAGGAACATGTCAGCCTTAGTCAGTAACAAGACTACAAGATCGCGTCACAACCATCTTACACTAATTTCTCTTTCATACTTGTCTTACCATACCTTATTTTAAGTTTGCCATTTCAAAAACTAAGATAAGGTAATATGTATTCCATTGGGTCATTAAGAGTGTAATTCAATATTTGGAGAATTAAAAATACTGTACTGTAATTTATCTCCTACCGGTATTTATTTATATCCCATTTAAATCCTAACTAAACACATATCAGTGTTAATTATTATGGATGTGGTGGTTTAGTGTAGTGTTTAAAGTAATTATTTTATTATTTACTTGGAATGCAACGTATGTGTGTTCAGTGCCCTCTCCCAGTGGGATTTAAATTGTCTCTAAATAGTCTACACTCCAATACTAGGTACATTAAAGAATGTTGTTACAAATCAAGGCCCTGCCTGGCAGCTGGGGTCCTAACTTCTCGACTCTGTATGGTCAGCCGTCCTCTCCCTCATAACTCAACCATTTCTCTGTATCTATATCTATAACTTCTATTCCCGAACGCGTACTAGAAGCATGGTGATAACATGAGTGCTCACTTTCCTTTCGGTGGCTAACACAATGATGGTTGATTTATTGGTTTTTAGGACTTTTTTGCTTGGTTTGGAATAGGATTCCGGTTTTCAATACTCAAATTTAAAATCCAAGTGTGTTTGGTATCCCTCAAATATACCGAAGTTACTTCGTACTTCTAGAATCTTTCAACAAGGTTTTAGATATGTTAAGAGTAAGAGCAGTACCTCCGCCATCATGGAATTTAGTCCCGTAAACAATTTTAAAGAACAAAATATGCTTCAAACACAACAATGACACCATGTTTGTACTCGGTCCTTGTGATTTTGTCCCTGTTTTAATTTAACATTGTTCTCTTGGGAGAATGGGAAGTAAATGACATAAGTTGGAGCCACTGCATACTCTATACTTTTACCATTATTAATTGTTAGGTCAAACTAATAACCAAGTTCTACCAACTCTTAGAGAAATAAAATGTTTGCAAACCTATTTGGTATCAATTGCCGAGCTATATGTTAAATAAGATGAAATCGTACATATTCTAACTCGTGATGCTTGATCAAAGTGATCAATACACATCCAGCAATAAAGCTTGAGTGAAGATATAGCATCAGTGAAGGCCATTTAACCTCTGACTCCAGCTGATGATGTCAATGTCTGGGTCGCTGTCAGTCAAGTGCTGTCGAAGTCAGACCCTTAACAATGTCCTCGCTCGGTTTGCACATAATCAAAATTGACACTCCCTACCTATCTTCCCTTAAATTTATGAGATAAAAGGAAAATACTGTTAAATGTCTGTGCGTATTAAATTGGCAATAACGATTCTATGATAACAGTTATCCATCTTTGAAAACAATTAATTCCAATATGATCTTAATAATTGTAGGCAATAAATACCTTTTGTTTGTCCGAACATCGAACGATTCGCAAGTACTGAGTTAAATGTTTTCTGATTTACGGCGTTTCTGTTTGTTCCTACGAGCACGATATTCCCCCACAAACTTACGGTTGGGAAAGCTTTATCCTGTACCGCTCAGTGTTATTACTTCCTTTTGTCAACTTTGCTGACAAACGAGGAAGAGAGACGGAAAGCCTCTTTGGCATGAACATATTTTATGACTTTTTCAGTGAGTAAATATCCAGTACTGAATGTCTAACTTGTGTTGGTTTTATAGGAATATTTAAAGGAGTTTATTAATTTGTTGTAAAAATAATTCCTGGAGTTAATTTGCATATGGTTTTCGTCCCCCTCCAAAGTTTTAAGTTCTGAGTGGAAGAAAAGAAGAGAGTGGCTCGCAGCGGCGAGCCTTGTGGCACTCCGAGTCGCGTAACATTTACCAAGATACGGCGGTCAGAGGTTAGCGTCTGTGACCACTCGTACATGGTACATGTACCCACCACGTACCACAAGCAGTCACTAACGACATGGCTAATTCTACACAACAGCTCCCATCTCCATGCAGGGGATTTCCCTTCAGACTTGTGATTAAGCACCTCACTTTTTATGTTACAAAGTTGTAGCAATGCTTAATTCTTGTCATAGTAAAAATTGTATTGGACACTAGCAGTTATCCCGTCCCTTGTACGGATCGTATCAGTGTTATGAAGCAAGATATTTATCACTATAACAAAATATGGGCCTAAACTTTATGATTAAAACAAATACTCAGCTTAATCATATCATTAGTTTTAAAATATATCATTTAAAATATATATTTATGTTATATCATTTAAAACTAATAATATAACATTAGTTTTAAACTAAATAGATTGTAGATAATATATTTTTAATGTAGCACAATTTTGAAAACGATTTAAAATAAATGTCTAATTAAAACAAACTGATACAGTATTGGTTATAATTTGACGGCTGGTTAGTTATTTACTGCTAAATTACCTCACTAATCCACATGTTGAGTAAAAATTTGAACAAAAATTGCTGGTGTCGCTTAAAGAGTAAGTTTTGACAACTCATTACTTTATTTTATTGGGCATGCGTCAGTTAACTAAACAAAGCACTGCAAAAGGTATAGAATAATGAAAATAAGTTTCATCGTAATGGGTGCTCTTGTTTTCACAAAGGATTGTTACCGGAAATACCAATAAACAGACAGATAGGAGACCCAATTGGACTTTTCTTGGATATATTACGTAAATACCCCCGTTGCAGCAGATCTGCGTACTCAGCGAATTTCCAAATCAATAATATAATAATAATAATAAAATATGACAAGTTTTATAAAAATCTGTCCATAAATATGAGAATTATTTGCCTATTCTCCCTAAGATTAACATGGGAAAGAGTGCAGGTTAGCTGCTGTGAGGAACACTGAAAGTAGTCATTTCTACCATAAATAATTTTTATTTTAACCAATTATACCAAGTTTCATCAACATCTGTCGATAAATAAAGGAGTTTGCCTATTCCCTATATGATTAATATGGGAAAAGAGTATGCAGGTTTGCTGCCATGATAAACACATAAACTATGATTTTTAAGCATAAAAGGATAGATCTCAACCACATGAAGCTAAATATCAAGTTTTAGCCAAAAATATTGATTAATATGGGAAATATTAATTTTTTCCTATCCTCCATAAGATTAACATTGGAGCCCCACAATACAACGTACTGTGTTTAGATTTTTTAATATCTCGGTAACCGTTGGAGATAGAGAAAAACTTTAAGGAACTTAATTGTGTAGTTGTTCAAGCTGATTCCAATGGTGAAATATAAAATTATAAATTTTTAAAAACTACATGTGAAAAATGCAAAAAACCCCATTTTGGGGTACAAACCCCCCCAAACTACCCGTTCCCATTGACCGATATGTCTGGTTTACGAACTCGTCCGAGCACTTGTAGGAATACACGTCTCTACCAAATTTGGTCTTGATTGGACCATTTTTACGAGAGTTATCGTGCTAACAGACACACATGGTATATATATACATATATACATATATATATATGTATACATATACATATACATATATATATATATATATATATATATATATATATATATAAATTTTAACGACTATTGTTTTTGGACTCTGGGCACCTAAAGAAGAAAAAATAACATGGTCCCGGGCTTAAGTCTCGCCATGAGACCTACGGTAATAGCTTCTTCCCTATGGGAAATTCGCTAAAATGAGCAAACATAGCATAATCCCTAGCGGTAGAGACACAACTATGATTATATGTATATAGATAATATACATTTTATAATCTTCGATAATCTCCGCAGAACCGATCATTTATATTCTTAGATCAAACCACATGACGTGTGATAAGTTTTGTGTTTAACCATGCAACAAAATATGGCTTCCAATAAATTTAAAATACTTTTTTAATACTAATTAAATACTAATTTTAAATGACAGTGGTTATTTATTACCTATATGTTACTTTTTAACTTCCTTTACCAATCTTACGAAAGTTTTGGATTAAAATTAAAATTTTTATGCTTCAATTAATATGATGAATATAGAAATTTACTGTATGTGTATGAATGTGAATGTGTATTAATGTGTATGAAAAATGCTACTTTGTCAAATTACACAGTTAAGTATGAAGCTACGTTTTGTATATCAATTTTGAAACCCGAAAATCATATTTTTGAAAAAACCATTTATGAAATTCGATACACTAGCAGGGTGTACCAAATAAATAGTTTATCTTCATTTTTAAGTCCGCAAAACACTTTTTGGACACTAAATATGTCGATCCCTTACTTTTGAGTTCGTCGGGGAGGTAGAGAACACCTTAAAGAAGGGTGGATAAAAGGGTCTTTTAAGGCCTGGACGGCGAGGGAGTCGAGGAAGGTCTATTAAGGCAGGGACTGTCCACCCTGCCATCGTCCCCTGCTATCGTCCACTCCATCACAGCCCTTGTAATGTTATCAAGATTGATATCTTGCAGCAGCCTTACTGAACCGTGGATTTAACATTTATTTCAACATTTTAAGCCCCGAAATATTTTATTTTGGATCTTTGTTATCCTCATACCACGAGTTTTGATCTTATACAAACAATAATCGTACTTAAAACGAGGTGTTGGACATAATTTGTATGTGGTTCATAAGCAGCTTATAAATTTAGTACATTGCAATTAGATAGTTATCTTGTTTAATTGGTGTAATTAATTAGTTTTTTTGACAGTGTTAAACAATTGAAAGTTTCAACTTATGTACTATGATGTGGGAAAGTAAATAAATTTACTATTGCCTGGGGAATTTGGCGTTTTAAAACTTGTGAAGTTAGATTTTTAATTATCAAACACTTTAGGCACACAGATCGTAATAGATATTTTGTATAGCTAAATTTGTATTAAACTTCAATTTTGTATAGCTAAATTTGTATTAAACTTCAATGTTTATCAATTTAAAACTATCTTGCAGTTTGAATTTTCGATATTAAGCTATCCACCCGTAGGCCTTATCTTTGCGTGTTCCAGAGGTCAAGTGTATCGTGCGTCCCACGACGCCCAAGATTAGTTCCGCCAGCGACCGGTAGATTGCGTCGAGTTATTCAACCGCGTTATGATATGACCGCTCGGCGCATGCGCAGCGCCTGCATTATTGCGCAACTGTAGTGCGCATGCGCTCCGCGCCTTCTATGGACCGGTCTTATGATTCACCCGATCATCAAACTGCGAAATGTCGATTAATTTGTTTTAATGCCACTACCGACGCCGAGTGGCCACCGTGATTACGCAAATTATTACCCTCACTTTCACTAACGTCCTCGTTTCCAAAAATTAACTTTTAATTAGAAAGTTAATGGCAACCTTGTGAGCAAACTGCCCGCGGCGTGATGTTGGTTGTGTCGTGTGGTTTGGATATCGGCGCCCTCACGTTCTGCTCCGTTTATTACTTTGCTTCACTTAGCGACTTCTAATCGCGAGGTTTTAGATTCGTAAAGATGTAATACGTTGGTTCAAATACAAATGAACCCACATACGACTGAAAAATAGTCGCGATTAAAAAGATGCAAATTGTCCTATTTCTGCCGTGACGCGATTGTCGCACAGCGGAATGATCACGCGAGCAGCTATGAACCTGCATCCACTTGCGAGAGTTCAGTTTCACGATTACGAGAACTGCGTCGTAATCGTCGCAGAACAGAGCGAAGTGACTTGTTTGTTTAGCTTTATGCATTGTTCGTGTGTTTAAAATGTCTGAAGATAAATTTTGTGGTTTCGACAAATAAATATCAAGTATAATTGGTACGGAACTACTAATCAAAGAAGTAGAAACAAGGCTCAAATAAGGCTTGAAATAACTGGTAAAACTTTCCTTTCAAGGATCTTTGACTAGTTATTGAATGAACCCAATAACGGTACCGTCAAATGGGGCTACTTTGATACGGAAGACGTGTATTTCTTAAAATATTTTTTAAACTAAAGTTAAAAATTTTAATCGTTCACCATGGCAAAAGTCATCATAGCAACCGTCACCATAGCAACGGTTACCATAGCAACCGTCATCATAGCAACCGTCACCATGGCAACGGTCACCATAGCAACCGTCACCATAGCAACGGTTATCATAGCAACCGTCGCCATAGCAACGGTCACCATAGCAACCGTCACCATAGCAACGGTCACCATAGCAACCGTCGCCATAGCAACGGTTACCATAGCAACCGTCGCCATAGCAACGGTCACCATAGCAACCGTCGCCATAGCAACGGTCACCATAGCAACCGTCGCCATAGCAACGGTCACCATAGCAACCGTCGCCATAGCAACCGTCACCATAGCAACTCTCACCATAGCAACGGTTATCATAGCAACGGTCACCATAGCAACCGTCACCATAGCAACGGTCACCATAGCAACCGTCGCCATAGCAACGGTTACCATAGCAACCGTCGCCATAGCAACGGTCACCATAGCAACCGTCACCATAGCAACGGTCACCATAGCAACCGTCACCATAGCAACGGTTACCATAGCAACCGTCGCCATAGCAACTAGCAACCGTCACCATCGCTAAGGTCATCATAGCAACGGTTACCATAGCAACCGTCACCATAGAAACGGTTACCATAGCAACCGTCGCCATAGAAACCGTCACCATAGCAACCGTTACCATAACAATGGTCACCATAGCAACCGTCGCCATAGCAACGGTCACCATAGCAACCGTCGCCATAGCAACGGTCACCATAGCAACCGTCACCATAGCAACGGTCACCATAGCAACCGTCACCATAGCAACGGTTACCATAGCAACCGTCACCATAGCAACCGTCACCATAGCAACGGTTACCATAGCAACCGTCGCCATAGCAACGGTCACCATAGCAACCGTCGCCATAGCAACGGTTACCATAGCAACCGTCGCCATAGCAACGGTTACCATAGCAACCGTCGCCATAGCAACGTTCACCATAGCAACCGTTCCCACGGTTACAGTCACAATAGCAACGGTCAACATAGCAACTGTTACCATGGCAACGGTCGCCATAGCAACCGTTACCATAGCAACGGTCACAATAGCAATCTCACCATGGCAACGGTCACAATAGCAACCGTTCCAATAGTTACGGTCACCATTGTAATCGTTACCATGGCAACAGTTACGGTTATGGTGGCCGTTGCTATGGTAACGGTTGCTATGGTAACCGTTGTCATTGTGATGGTACCGTGGATTTTTCACGTAATGTAACCTTTATTTGCAAATCAAGTTTCATAAAAACGGTTGATAAATAAGAAAAAATTGATTTTTAGTATACATACTAAAAAGATTTATATGTGTACTCCATAAGAATTATATTGGACGCTTTCACACAATAAATTTAATACTCCCAGAAATATTTGGTCGTAGACTGATAAATAAAAAGAATAGATTTTTTTATTTAAATACAATAAACAAGTCAAAAGTTCTTGAAATCAAATAAATTATGACAATATCCAACTACTGTACAGTAAATCTCAGTTCTATAACAACGCTTATAAAATAAAAGTCCTCTTCGCTTGCCAGGTTGACACTTGTAAAATAAAAATAGGGCCACTTTTGACTTTGCCTGTTTTGAGGCTCCCTCATTTTACATTGAAATTTAATGCGCTCATTTTTAAATTAACTAAAATTAACATTTTGGTCTCAAAATAAAAAAAATGTAATAAAGATAATTATGATAACAAAAATATTTTGCTCAATTAACATTATTTTTAACTCAAAAAGAAATCTTCTTTAAGGTTCAATGCTTTAGAACCGCATACCGCACTTACGTGCGCCAGGTGGCTCTGGCACCTCCCCCTAGGCCAGCCTCCAGAGTTGGTCTCCCCAGGTGCCGTCAAAACTCATTGTATGCAATGCATAGTCCCTGTGTGGCACAGACCTCTATAGTGTGCCCTTAATAAACCTAACAATACCTAAAAATTGCAAAATATAATTAATAAAACTAAAACAAAAACTTATGATGCACCTTTAATAAACTATCCACACCTTCCAGATGTAAAAGCCATTTTTCCTAATTTAATTTAAAAAAATGTTTGGTATTTTGTGAATTTGTTATGGTTACTGGAAATTTATTAAACATTTTTGGTGCAATGAATACTTACTTACTTGTTTAGTTTTTGGGCTGTTTCAAGTGCTAATAGCCAAGTTATTTTATAAATTTATCGTTTTGCCTGAAAATTTAAAACTACAGACTCACCAAAGGCGAGACAGCCGTAGAGGGCCCGAGCTCTGGACAGTAAGCAATCAAGGCTCTTGACAAGCAATAGTGATAAGCGGTCAACGGCAATTAGCACCATTAGCGGATCACACTGTTAGAGCTCTGGCATCGATTATGGGTCACATCCAATTGGTTTTGTAATCAAACTTTAGTCACCAATTAACCATAAATATTCATTTTTTGTCATGGATATGTCTTAACTCTGGGGGGTGGGTGATGGCAATTTGTGTAATGAAAATTTGAAACAGGTTTCCACCTAATAAAACTACTAGAGCTATTGTATCGAATTTTTAATATTTAAGAATAAGAACAGTTGTTTAGAAGAATGAAAACATTCCCTTTAGACATATTCTTAATCTGACCTATTTCCCTCAAGGAAGTAAATATACTAACATTTTTTCACTTTAACTTACCTTAGGTTATCAATTTGGCTTATTATTCAATTAAAGTATTTTTTGCTACGTATCAAAATCGATATTATTGTACAGTCAACCCTCCATACAAATGTTATGGAATTAGAAAAAATCTTCTTATGGGGGTATTTGTTGTAAGGATGTTATTTTTATAGAGGGGTTTCACTACCCCTATTCGTCTTACAGAGGTTCCTCATGTCTGAACATGTGTCTTGAGTCACTGTTTTTTTAGAAAACTACTTGCTATGGAGCTCGACCTCGCGGGAATGTCTCATAGAGGTTATAAGCAACGTAATATTCGCTGTGTATAGACTTATATAGTATTACTTATATATAGTAAGTAGTAGTACTTATATAGTATTACTTATATATAGTAAGCTTAGTGACAGACCACTAAAAATACATGTTATCAAATGCTTTGCCCGAAATTCTACTTCAAATAGCCTAATTTTAGAAATTAATCCAGTTTTAGAATTAAACCTAATGTATTAATGAAAGCTTCAAGGGGAATTTAAAAATTCCATCCTACAGAGGGTTTTGTCTGACAGAGGTTCTCACTAAAGAGGTTCCACTGAATTCTTATTCATGTGTCAGCGTGAGTTTGGGTATGCATTTTTTGTGAAGCCGCGTTTTATAGACACCTTTTTATGTACAGTATCATTTTAGTTTTTCTGTTAATTGATTGTTATTATGTCATTTCCTTATTAGTTTTACGTTTTATTCATCAAGGAAGCCAAAATTGGGTTCAACCCGCTTTGTCTGTCTTTCTGTCTGTCCGTCTGTCTTTCTGTCTGCATTTGTGATCGTCTACTCCGGTAATAGTAAGTGTCCTCGATGATTTTTTCGCTATTCTATATATTCAGTATAAATTCAGTTTTGTGCAACAAATAACTTCCTAGACACATTTTTTCTAAATTTTCTAAGAAGTTTCTTACATGAAATAAACCTACATTTAGATTCTTTGACGTGACTGAACATTGTTGATATGTTAAAACGATTGAATGGAAAAATAATCAACTTTCTTAGTAGGTTTCTTCTAAAAACGACCTTGAACGGTTAGGGAATTTTGTAAAAAAGAAAAAAATTCTGATATGCAATTAAGTGCTAGCTAGCAATGGGTTTGAAAAGAAATAAATACATGGGAACTTAAAATATTTATTGTTTGGTTTACTCTTGTCCATAAAAATCACAAGTTCATTTCCTGTGTAGTATTTATTTCATTTTCAGTAAAACTTGTCTTACCAGTTTTACCAGAGACATTTGAAAAATTCAAGAGAACCGCGTGTTGTGCTTCATGTTGAAAACCTGGACTTTTCTAAATGCCTGCATGAAACCCTGTAAAAGTTAGGGATTTGAAATTTCGGATTTCGATAGACACCTTGTATAACCTACCGTATTTCAAAGTTCTACTATGTTAAACTGTTAAGGTAACGTGAAAAATCTTATGAATGGTATTTAAATAGATTTTGAATTAATTATTATTATTAAATAACTGATCTGGGCTTTAATTTGTATGTATTAGTGTACGACGGTTTTCGGTTTATGATCTTCTAAAATAAATAAAGAATAATAAGGATTTAGCTTCCTGACACAGAGTCACACAATCAGTTGTCTGTTTTTACGCTGCGAGAACATTTGAGTACAAGTAGATGATTATGATAATTATTTGTATTGGTTGAAAGAGTTGTTTTTTTAACTTCACTTCACTCTGAAATAAGCTAGGCCTCGTCCCCAGACACCCCACCCGAGTTTTGTAATATTAGAACCTGTGGAAAGCTGGCGCCACCAGTCTTTGTTGTGTTTGTTCTTTTCTTCCTTTGTAATGTTCAGCTTTTTGTTTATTTTACAAACTCGGCTCCATTAACCGAATTGTATATTATTTGGCTCTGGATGTTTAATATTTTAACAACTTAGCTCTCAGCATAAAACCTTCAGCCATCCATATTTGAATCGGTTATTTCTCCGAAACATTTTAAAAGAAGGCCCTGATAAATCTTAAACATTTAAAAGTAGATACCAAAATTAAATATAGTAATTTAAATGCAGTGAATAATATAACAATACATAGACACAGTATGGGAGCTGTTCAGTTTTACATTGTAATAGCAGTGGTATGTTAACATTTATTTAGGCCTACTGCAAAAGTTATTATTTCTGAAAAATTGTATTTATGTATCGTGTCTTGTAAAGTTCAAAATACATAAACTGATTAATTTTTTAATTTTTTCCAGGTAATCATGGTGGGATATGAATGAAAACTCTAAATATGTAAGTTAGAGTTAATTTAATGTACAGTAATATGATTCATTTAGTGAGACAGTAGAATAATTGACAGGTAACCTTATTCCAGAGATCCCTTTGCTCAGTGCTACTTGGTATTATATTGAACCATTAGACAGTGAAAATATTTTGGGATTCAAACTGTAAAATAATAACCCCGAGGTTTGTTAAGGATCCTAAAAATATTAAAAAATCATAACCCCAAGTTTTCACAGCCCCGAGCTAACACCCGCACTAAAAGCTAGCCAGCCGGCGCTCAGTATCATGTGTTAAAAATAAAATAAATTGATATCTTCAGTTAGGAGGCTACTTTCCATTTTCGAATCTGTAAAACGTATGTAAAAAATTAATACAGTAATGCATTTTCTGTTACAATAACAATTCATATTCAAAATATGGTTAGCAAATGATAGCTTACCGCAAATAAACGGTATCAGTGGACTGACACATATTTTCTCCCTTAAGCAAATTTAAAAACGACAATCTGTAATAAAACTCTTATATTCTTCAAAGTTTATCTAAATATTATTTATTGTTTAAAAAATAATCATCCCATTTCGAAAATAAAAACAAGAAAGACAAATTAAATTAATTGTTCGAATTGTATACCCCGGTAATACCAAGCTTTTTTGAGTTGGTTTTGTTGAGTGATTTAACCTTACGCTTCATACCAAGTTTTATGGAAAACGGTTGGAAAATAAGGAAGAAATTGATTTTTTCATATTCTCCATAATAATAACATTGGGCGCTTTCAGACTGCGTTTATCATGCATAGTAAATTTAATTTTTATCTGGAAACGTTAGTCGTAGACAAATAATTAAAAATATTAATTTGTTTAGGTTTTTGAGCTGGTTCCAATGGTACCAGTCAAGTTAAACTTTACTTTTATTGTTTTGGCTGAAAATGTAAAGCCCATAACTTTTTAACCGTCATGTTTACAGACGTGCTGGTGGTGTCAAATGATTTTGTTTTATGTGCACTATCAATTATCGGATTTTAAATCAAAATCTTTAGAGTTGTTTTTGAGAAATTTGGGTTTTTAAAGGTTTTAGGGGTGAACTTAAAAATAAAAAATAAAAAAAAAAATTAAAAAAACCCTGGAGATACGGTGAAGATACACATAATGCCAAACATCGTATAAATCGGACCAACGGGGTAGACTGTGGCTCTGTACACATCCAGACACACACACACACACACACACACACACACACACACACACACACACACACACACACACACACACACACACACACACACACAGACACACGGACGGATAGATATTAGAGCACTACTCATTTTATATTATTGTTCTATGAGATGAACAATGCAATATCTGTATAATATAATCCACAATATATATATGTGCACAATATATGTGCTATTAGATCAATCATGTTATTTACCCGGGATTACGACTGTGAGCGCCTGCATAGTACGAGATACTCCTAACACACAGGCTCGTGTAGACCGAGGATGATACTTGGGGTTGTGACGCGGCTGGTTTTTATACAATCTCGGGTTTGTGACATACTCGCATGGATAAAACACTCCATAGCATGGTGACGGGGGTGTGGCAACACGGCGGTCATAGAGTTCAGATAACGGGCGTGCGGTGGCGCGGCGGCGACGGTCTACAGCTGATTAGCCGCTGGTCTAGTTACCACGGTCACGTGACCCCCTGGCCAATCAGCTGACTGAGGAAGATATGAGGATCTAGCGGTGAAATCACCTGTCCCCGACACTTCTGATGGCACATTTACAAACCAAGCGACCATCATGGCGGTATCACGAGCACGTGGTTCAAATCAAATCAAATCAAAAACTTTTATTTATCGCAAAAAAATATACATATACAGTTTTTACAAAAAGTTAGTAATCTTAACCTACTGTACAAATAAGAAAGAAAAATAAACCACAAAAAATAGTAGGTTAAAAAAACGAAAACGTACGCGAAATTAATTTCCACATAGGAAAATCCCGTGTGTGGAAATGAGTTGTATTTGTCACCGAAAAGAAAAAAAAAGCAAACCAGATAACGTGTTGACATGGCTATGCAGAGACTAGCGAACTGCAAAGAGGACGAATTTACCCACCCCATCATCATCCCCTCCTACCCTACCCCCACGCTGGACTACCTTTTGAACTACTAACTTTTGGTTGAATACGTATTTGGAATATTTCAGCGACTATCATATATTAGATCCAGTAGGCAAGTCCAGCGACGGGCTGTGGTAGTTCCTGAAATCGCCAAGCCCGCCGCTAGTAATAAAATTTGGTTAAATATCTATTCATATTAATAATACATAAATACTGTATACAGTTTTTATGCATGAATTTGCCCGATTTTAACTATATTTTGAAAGAAAATATGTTTTCTATCATGTTTTTACAATTTATGGTGTTATTTAATGAGTATTCTGTTTTTGTCCTTTAGTGGATAGGTGAGGTTTATTGTACTGCGATAGTAGGCGATTTTTTAACTGTAGGGAAAGGTCAACTCTAAACAAATTTTATTTTACAGTGCTCTTTAACCCACTGAAAATTACATTCATAACACGAAATAGATTTATTACATTTTTGGGATTTTTCGGATAACATTTGCGTAGAAAATATGATCTTGATAATGAGCTAGATTTTGACATGGATACTTATGTTTTAGCTCTGGATGGAAATTTTCGAGACCACAATTTGAAACGGTGACTTCATACGGTCAGTGACGTCAAATGGTTATAAGGAAAGCTGTTGAGAGGAACGAAAAACATTCCCTAAAAAGTAAATACAATATTTATACACAGAAGTGCAAAGTATCACAGATACAGTATTTGACAAAAACGTGTAGGTACACGTGTTTCATTTGATAAATTTGCTACTTTTACAGCTGCTAATTCCATTTTCCTCATATTTGGAATTCTATATTTTCCTTTATAAAATAAAAATATTATTTTATCCAATGCTATTAATGTGGTGCGAGCGAATGAAATATCTTAAAAATACAACTTTAACGTTCATTTGTTGAATGTATCATAAATACGCTTTGATATAAATTTTTCCTAGTTTTTAGTGAAATTATTTTGAGTTACAGGGTGATTAATTCGGAAATTTGTAATTTTTTATCAGTTAGTTTGGGGAAACTACTTATGCTTTTGAGCTGAAATTTTGGGAACGTGGATGAATAACAGTCCTTTTTCACGTAACCTCTGTGAAATTTTGGAATAAGAAAAACTTTCACTGATAGGCTACAACAGAAAATGATTTTTGATCCGATAATCTTATAAAATACGGTCTTATATAGGTCTAAAAATGTTACAAATGTACAGGAAACAGTATTTTTATCTGATACAGGTCACTCAGGAAACTTGCTTGAAGCAATCACATTTTATGCGTAACGTATAAGCGACACTAGCGCCGACATTGCGGATTTCAAAATCGAGTGGTACAAATCGTATGATACAAGTTATTTTGAAATAATGGATGTGTTCGGTAAAGTTGTATGTGTTATGAATTATCTCTCTGGAGCTCAATCAATTTTCCCCGGCATACTTGAATAGTGTTGAGTTATAATTACAGTAATTACCATAGCAAGAACTATAACAGCACATGTAATCCGTGAAATTGTGCAATACCCAAGCCCGGCTAGCTCAGTCGGTAGAGCATGAGACTCTTAATCTCAGGGTCGTGGGTTCGAGCCCCACGTTGGGCGCTAAGATTTTGCCACCTTCAAAGGTCGCACGTCTTTGGACTAGTCCATTCTATTTTGTATATGTTACTTTTGTGAGTTACTAAATATCCCATCGTTTTAAAACGGGTTTTGTGTGTATAAAAACAAAACATCCTTGGTAAATACTACCGTATTCATTTTCACTTTACACCGAGCTATTCCAAGAAAAAAGGAAAAATCCATCTTCGCTGTAGTTGATATGTCTTAAGATAGCTGTTTAATGTATTTTGTATATGAATTATATATAATATTTGACATCATGGTAGGTAATTTTACAGATTGTTGTAGTTTTCCTGTATTAATATCTGATATTAAAGTACAGTAGTAACCGTCCAACACTAAATAATCGTTTATTGTGACTAAAAATAAAACCATTTTGTTTTTTCTATAAAATTGCGGTCAAAGATTTCCTATTATTCTTAAGTTTGCTCATAAACACTATTAGAATGCTATTGACTTTTTTCTTATTATGACCTTTTATTACTTCTTTTCCGTTTTAATTTATTCGATTGTGGTTTTGTAAGCTAAGTTATAAGAGATATAACTTGTATTTTATGAGGTACCAACGGTGTATACACAAATTGACCACTCACATCTAGTGGCATATACATCTATCTAGCTATTAAATAAAATTATAAAATGGTTAAAACAATTGTCCTCGCATTTTTTTTCTCTTTGCATAACTTCAAAAAAGGTATGTCTAAGGTAAGGTGTGCCTCTGACATAACATTCCCAATTCAGACAATGTCAAGACACAAAACTGTCCCACATTTTATCATTCAATCATACAAATTCACAACTTTCATCCAATAATTTAATTTTTCAAATGGGTAAGTCATGATGATTAAACCATGATTAGAAATAATCGTATCCCTTTCTAATATCTGCTAGAATTCTTTTGTATAAATTAATGTGTTATCAACATATCATCGAAATTCCATTAGTTCTAGGTGTAAGACGAATTACAGTTTTATTTGCTGTAAGTTTACTTCTGCTGCTAATATGTAAAAATTATGTTGTAGTACATTGTAACAACGATTACGTCATATGACATGATTACAATGTACACTATACATTGTAATCATGTCATGTGATTAATCTATGCATTACCTAGTTTATGGAAAAGAGAAAATAAATATAAAATGAATAAAAGGACATGCTTTGGGAGAAAAAAGTAATATGAAAGAAGGGGCCAAAGGTTGGAATTTCCAAGTAAATAAAAAAAAGTTAAGTCATACTAACATAGACGTTAGTTATTTTCTTAATACAGTGTACTACCTTTGTGTGCACTGACGGTGCTAGACTAATCATATTGTGGTTGTATTTGCTGTGATATCAAATGATTAACTAAAAATTCTTTGTGTTGCTTTAGCTTAAAATATTTGATACCCATCGTTTTTTGTCAATTTGGGAATCGCTCAAGGAACCCCAATCTAACTTTGGACAAAATTCCATTAGGAATTAGATTAAGAAGTTTCGCGGAGGATGAGTAGCGAGGAAAAAAACTTTCTTGGAACCTCTCTCAACTGTTACTTAGCGGCTGGCTCCTAGGGGTACGTCACGTTCCCGGGGAAATATGACCGATCCGGGAGCGGGTGCAAGTCTTCGTTGTGGCAAAGGAAACAATTCAACCAATTCCGTAGGAATACTTTTTTAAATACCATCAATATCACCTTTTAATAATTCGATATTAATAAATTCAAGTCTTAAAATTTTAAAATGGAATAAGAATGACTCGCCAATTTTAGAAGCCCAATCCCTTCAAGAACGTTTTATCGGGGTTTAGTGTTCTAAGTTCTAAGTTATGTCTACGTATTCCCTGAATGTTGGATAATGATTTTCCGACTACTAAATCGACTTTAGCCAAATATTTGTCAAGTTTGAGATGGTAAATAGGAAATTTACAACACTGCAGAATTTTTAATTTTATCGATTTCTTTGTATCCATTATGCGTATTTTTGACCGTGTGGTTTACATAATAAATCGTATTAAAATTTCTAAGTAACAACGAAATAGAAAAAAATTAAAGAAATAAGTTATGTGAAGGCTATTACATAACCATATATACAGTATATATACGGAAGACAAAATTAAAAGAACAAAAACAGACTGGAAAAAAATGGACGAAACAAAGGAAAGAAGAACACAGCACAGTAATGAAACAAATATGGCAAAGAAGGAAAGTACAAAGAAAACCGTAAAAAGCTACTAAAACTGAACAGGGATACGAATGAAATGAAGAACAGAAGCAAAACACAAAGAAATAATGAAGAGGTTTTGGGAAGAATGGAAAAGAATGCGAAATCATGAGAAAATTTAAGTCAAACACTGTCCTAGTGGCAACAATGTAGATAATAATAATAATATATGTATATATATATATATATATATATATAAATGATCCAGCGAATGTTGTTTTTAAAAAATTCCTGCTTGGATTGTTTGTCCCAATGTAATTATTAGTTTTTTGTTTTGTACGAGTGCAATTAATGAATGACAGATTACGCGAATATTATTATAGACAATGCCGTGATTCAGAAAATTAAATCTTTCCTATAAGATCCGTTAGGTTTTGAGTTTAGGTTTGATTGGACAACTGTGAATCAATCCACTTAAATTTATTTGGTTTGTGGGAATGTTATTGATATGTCTTTATATCGTCTGTTTTTGTAATCGCATCAGGATTGTTATTAACTATGCTGTAACCCAGAATATTTAATATTTCACAACGAAGCCGTAATGCTACTTGGCTTCGGAAAATGGCCAATCTTAAAGTTAGCACTTACTGTATTTACTGTTGGCGCTACGAAGTTCGCCGGGTCAACTAGTATTGTTATATAGTGTTAGTATTGGTATATAGTGTTATTTTCATTCCCTATTTTGCTAGTGTCCGTAAACAAGCGTGAGAAATAATTTACGACAGTTTAAGTTTGAATTAGGGATTAATAGATTTTTCCATCGGGCTCCGTTCACAAGAGCAGGCTCGTCGAGTCGCCAGTCGTCGGTGCCGCATTGATCACGTGGGCAACAAAGAGTGACGTCACCGGCGTGATCTGGATAGCGGCGCGCTGTTTGGACAAGAATCTGCGCGAGCCCCGCTCCAAACCGGTTCTGCCCGACCTCCATACCTCACCGCGTCGACCGCCGGCACTCCACAGTGGGCACTGCAGGCGCGCCAAGCTACGTGAAAAATACACGCATCTGCCGTTGCTGAACATCGCCCCTAGATAGTGCTAACAATCTTGAGGATTAGGAGGCCCAAGTGAAGCCGGCTAGGCAGGTCTACCTGCGGAACTTTGTATACAGTAGTCACCGAAAAGAAAAGACTCAAGGATGGGGGAGGTAGGACATGGACAGTCTACCAGATGATTGGACACGCATCACCTTTAGAGCATAAATTCCAACCCTGTCACCCAGTCAAGGAAAAAAAGGTCTTTCATTGAGGATACATCTCCTAGGGCAGAACATTCCCCAAGGCCACTGAGAGTATGTCGAATAAGCATACTTCCTCCAGAACACCCAGGTGGACTGCGGATAGATACATCACATACCATGAATTTTTGCTAGAATGGTCATTCAGACTGAGCTGGGGAGTCAGTCAAGCCCCCAAGGGAGACAAGAATGAACCAAGGTGATAGATAGTGTACTATCTATCACCTGTGTATATCTATCTATCACGGACTGTAGTCCGTCACACTGAAAAGCTAAAAAGATTTACTGTAATTTGACAAAGATTCCTTTTAGTACATCTGATCCCGATATTTGAACTAGTATGAATTAGTCAAAAGAACCGACTTTAAGGATAACATTTTCCTTAAATTCGTTAGAGATCCTATATAATGGGGCTGATCGCCATGGAAAAATATTACCAATTTACTGTGGATTATGCGAGAGACACAGATTGAAAATACTGCACTTAAATCACTCCCGTTTTCAAGTGCCTGACAATATTTACATTTATACAAACCAAGGGTTATTTCTATAGAAAAGAAACCTGAAAAAACACAAAAAATATAAATGAGACAATTAAATAGTAAATAAAACAATTTACTCTCCTTAGCCTATTTTGTACATTAGGAAAGTTAAATCCCGACACTCACTCTTTATGTATTTTATTACTTGTTTATTTGGAAAACTTATATGTCTGAAGTTTTGTGTCTGTAATTGAAGCCAATTCCTTGCTTGTATCTACGCCAGAGGCGTTTTAATCAGACTAACCCTTTCTGGAAAAGCTGTCCAAACCCAAATAGGCATCTGGGATATGAACCCGAGACCTCTTGCACCAAAGTTCAAGAAGCTAACTACTAGGCTAGCTTCTACAACTAAAATTGGCGATATGTGAACGAGGAGACAATATAACAACAAATTATTCGATTGTTAATTATGTTTTCAAGCAGTTTTTAAACATTTTAAATTTAATGATATAAAACTTTTCTTAATCAAAAAGCTCAAACACAAAAATGAATGAACTTATAACCAAAAGACGTTGAACCATATATTATGTTGTCAATTCCGTTAAAATTGTCACGTGACGAGAATTGATAACCCCCTCAAGCACATAGCTTACCCCAGACTTGTCTACCCCATTTAAAAATCTTGAAACAAAATTTCTCATTAATTATAATGTTTTTTGTATATATGTATTATATTTTAAAAGGCATGTATTATCTTTATGTGGCGTGAAGGCTGAACATTTGACACTATCGTTTGACAGAATCGTATTGTATATTGACGTGCGGCGCGGCGCGGTTGAGGGCTGCCAGTAATGTTGCCAGTTGCCTCCGTCTCCCGCCAGGTGTCGCCACTTGGCTCCTGGTCATAGCCTTTGACCCTTCTGACATTTACCTGCACCGGTGACAGCCTTTATCCTTCACTGAATTAATGTTGCAATATATTTATCGGGTCGAAATTTAAATCCACGTCTTTATTATAGGAGCGAAATTAAGCTCAATATATTTATCGGGTCGAAATTTAAGCTCATGTCTTTATTGAACCTACCACTTAGCATTTACCGTTTGTGTATTCTACCAATGGATAAAATACACTCATAGAAGTACTTTATTTGCAATAATTGATCAAACTCTCTTCTTAATTATTCCTGTTTTAATTTTTTACGATAAAAATGTAAAGGTTTTTTTAGTACATCTTATTTATTGGGATTGAACACTATTAATTTTTTCTTGTCGTTCACTTGAGTGTTTCTTATTGTTGCCATATTAGACAAACTCTTATTAGCTAATTTATTATAAATTTAATTATTAAATAACTTGCAACAAAATACGTAATTTGTACATTCCGTGTAAAAATATTAATTCGCAACACGGATAATTTACCGTAGATAAATGTTGAAGAAAGTCACGCAATCTTGGTGTTTTATAGAATTAGTGGTGTGGTATAAAAAAATTGGATTTGTTTTCGGTACATTATAATAACGTTTCACGCTGAATCCAGTGTATATAGACATACGAGATTGATACACTTTTTCAATAATTAGTGAATTTAATTCTTGAAAACACAAATTCTCTCTTTTCGGAGACCGTTGTAATACTTTTCGAACCGGACGATTTCTCTAGATTAAAAATTTCATCATGTCGGGACACACCGCTTCCTGCACGTTTTGGTTACCCGCTTGGAAATGCAATATACACAGAACGTTACCGATCATGGAGGAACTCCGGAAATTAACTCGACAGGGGTCGGTCGTGTTTAAAGGAGGGATCTTGAGCATTCGATTTCCTAGAAGAAACTCTCTCCGTCAAAAACAACATCTGGTGTTCTAATTGTTCCATTCTTGTATTATTAACAATTCTTACCACAGTCTGAGATCGTGTATAATTATGGATTTTGTAAGTCCCAAATTTGGACATGGATCTTCTTATTCTTATTTGTGAGACACCGACTCAACTAGGTGGGTATTATTTTAAGGGAATCTTTATTTGGTAATTCAGTAACTGCATCTAAAATACGAATTAAATCAGACTTCAATCAGATACATGAACGAATTCAATCAAGCTAGTCGATTGAATCACTACGAATTCAATCAGATACATGAACGCGTCACATTTTTAACACGAAGTATCCATTGACAATGCTTTTTACAATAATTTGAATGTGAGAAAGTAAAAGTAGTATAAGCTGTGCTGTGGTGTGCCATCTAAATTGCGGTTTTATTGAAGGGGTTTGTTTTCACTCTACTCGACGAGATTGGGGCAGCCTGAGAAGATTATGCGCTTGCTCGCTGCTGCGATTTTTGACCGTTATTTGTTTTGGAATATATCCCTAAGTGTAATATTTTTTCTGCATCGGAGCAGTAAAGTGCCGAGAAAGTTTTTTAAATCTATAAACCGTGGAATCTCGAAAATCGGAGTATATTTATACCCTGAAAAAATATTTTCCCCCATCAAGTGATTATTATTTATGAAAACCACATTATTTTTGAATACATCGCCATTGAAAGATAGGTCATGTTATATTTAACAATTACACATTAACTTTAACATCAGTATTTTTAATCAAGTTTCTTTCATTTTCAGTATCGCGATTTAAACAATAAATGTGGAAAATAATTTCCACAAAACAATTTATATATACGTTAAAATAACAACTAATAATATATTCAATCAAGTTTAAAGCAATAGTTAAAATGTTTTTGCTGAAAACCCCATAAAACATTCAAAATTTTTACAAAAAATCTTTTTGTAACTTAAAAAATTAACATTTTGTTTATACTTTGCTTCTTTGCTATAACTTTGCCGAAGAAACACTGCTGCAAAATACATAGTTATGCCCAATTAGTTGATTTTTATATATATGTTTATTATTTTACGATAACATTTTGTCAAATTAAGAAGTATTGTGTCCCGTGTCCAGGATAAGCACAAACTGTCAGTAAGCACACTGTAAAATTAAATACTTAATAACGGTATAACGATGTTTTAGGTATCAAATTAAAGTTCCTACCTTCGTCAACTTGAATATGATCCACCTGACCTCCGCAAAACGATCCATTTTGATACTATCAATAAATCAGCCTAACTCCTCCGAGCACTCGCTGCATGTTGGTAGTATCGCTAAGCCGTTTCGCAAAATGATACTATATTTGACCTATAAATCATTTTACGGAGGTCAGGTATATTATATTCGAGTTACCCTAGATGAGAGCTTTAATTTGACACCAAAACACCCGACATCTATAAAAATAATCTTTTTCGGAAATGCAGCAAATAATACCCAAACAAGTGAAGCACGATGGTGGCGACATCCTGTAATCCAGCTACTGGAGGTCACGAATTGTGGATAGTTGTGAGCGATGGCGGTGGGTGTAGTGTTCTCTTGTGTGGATTAACGTCCGCACTATTGAATACTGCGTTAATCCGCAAAGACCATCCTCATAATTAGACCAATTCCTAATTCATAGGTCGTGGTTCGGATTCCACGTTAAACTGTCGGTCCCTTAGTTGCTGTTGGGCTATTAATAAACAGTCCTGTCTAAAGAACATGTCAGCCTTAGTCAGTAACAAGACTACAAGATCGCGCCACAATCATCTTACACTCAATTCTCATTCATACTTGGCTTAAAATACCTACCTTGTAGTATGGTCGCCATTTCAATAAATCTAATCTAATCTATTTTCTGTGATAATAGTTTCCAATTCAGAATGTTAACTGCTACTAGATCAACCCTTTGAGAAGATAAGGAACGTTGGGGGGTAGGGGTGCAGCATAATTGGTCCAGAAATAAACCACCTTCAACTTGACTTGTGACTTTCGCAATGACGCAACACGTTCATGTTTGACGGATATCAACATTTATAGTGCAGCATGAAGCGTAATTCACATCTTGCTTTTGTGCCTGAAACAACAACAATAATTATGATAAGTTATTACTTTTACAATACAATAATTGCATAGCATAGAACTACAGAAACCCCATTAGTTTAGCTATAGTAAGCCTATATTAATAATACATGCTTGGTTTTTTTTATAAATTGTTATGCTATTTTTCTTTTTAGATTTTGACATAGATAGAAGCTTAGCTCTGGGAGGGTGTTAGTGATTTTTAAGATGGAAGATATGTAACAGGTTTCCATAGAAACCATAGGAGCTATTATTTTGAATTTTTATTATAAAAGAATAGGAACAGCTGTTTAGATGAAGTAAAAACATTACCTTTAGACATATCCATGGTCTATCCTACGTCCCACAGGGAAGTAAATATTTTTCATAGGTTGACAGCCCTAAAACATTTTATCATGTAAGACAACCCTTATTGCAGCGAACCTGCAGTGAGTAGAGTACTATCCCATTAATATGATGGGAGTAATATAATGTCATATGAAATTCGCTCTACTCACGCCAGCGTGCTGCATGCGATCTCGTGTGTATTTGTTTCAAATTTACTTGTTCTCAAATCTTCAATAGATTGTAAACATTACAAAATAAAAAAATATTGCGATAGTTAAAGAAATCTGCTGTAATGTAACAGGAACAGAGTGAGCGTTGCTCTCCGTTGGCAGGAGGGGAGACGCGGCGATTGTCTCTAGATTTATGAAGGCGTTTCTCTTGTCCGCCTAGCGATAAGTATTTCCTTGATGGCTTAAACGCTACTTGGTTATGTTTATGCGGTAAACATATGGTCACGTGGTTGCGTAACGTCGACGTCATCCCTCACCGAGGCTACCGAGATCATATGCTTCTGAAAAGAAATAAGATCACTAATCAATCAACAAGGGTGAACAGGAATGGTGTCAACCAACTAGGCTAAAACCAAAAGAAACACAAAAGGTAAATGGGAACATTTGTCCTGCATAGCGGTGCACTCCTACATAACGTATTTCACCTTTAATAACGTGTATTGTACGACTTAACGTCTGTGTTAACGTGTCTGTACCAAACAAACATCTCCCAACCCTGAATCATCTGTCAGAACAGTGTCGCCTTAGTTACTGTTGGTTGTCACTCATTTTTTTCCAACTACTCCTTCACCCTTTTTCCTCTTCTTCGTATTTTATTTCTTTCGCATTTCGTCAAAACAGAAACGCCAATACCACACAAGCAGCAGTATCGACACCACTCATTGCAAATCAAATTGCATAACTGAACTGAAACTCAAATATTGAAACTTTTCCAATATTGACGACTTTATCAAACGTGGGTTGCAGAAATTTATTCAATTGTGTTTGGTGCCTTCAATTAGATTGCGCAATAATTGTAAAGCCTATTATAATTAAAATTGACCGTGTATGGGGCTATTTGGTTACCATTGGTTGTCGACGCTTCAGTTATTGGGAGATCAGGTAATACTGTTTACTGCATTTATGGTATTTATATGGCATTTTTTATATGGTTATTTATTTATGGCATAACAAAGAAAATCCTGTCCGTTTCTTCACAAACCATAATGTTAGGTTCGTATCCAATGATTAATTCCCATATTAATCTTTCCACCGCCAGGGACCGCCACTCGCCAGCCGGTCAGTTGTTTTCTCCTTGTTCACGGAAAGTTATGGCCCCGGCGTGACTCCTCTCAGTTTGTTTTAACAACTAATCCAGTTGATGCTGATGAGTAGCTATTGGAGGGAAGAATTGAAGGAAACTACCGGTTGCCTTAACGGGTGGGTGGTCGAATCGACAATCAGCTGAGAGCGTGATCGCCAATCGGCTGTAATGGATCAGCTGAGAATCGGCTATAATAGATCAGTTGGAAAACGTCAAGATCTGCTGGGCTACTGACGGCGGTAAATCTTAGTAAACGTCCACGATTGCTTGGGAACTAGAACGACCGCTCTGTTCTCTGCAGGTGATGTTTCAAGGTTCCGTAATACATGTTAGATTCATTCTACAACGGCCTCTTCATATAGGCAATCTCCCTCGTTTATATTTATATAACTGCAATATTTTTTGAAGTTTTCTCAAAATCCTCGCTCTTCTGCCATTGTTTAACCTCCAAACAACATAGGATTATTTTGTTTTCAAACTCTTGAGGTGTCTTTTGATTTCATATGAATCTAAAAATTAATATGATTTCAGTAATCAGGTTTTGGTTAAGGTATGAACTGCAGTTTAAGGTTTTACGTAAATTATGAAGTATATTTTCAATACATGTTATTCGACGCTATGTCTGTTGTTTTGTGTTGGTGGCCTATGAACCCCCAACTTGTTGTTTGGGGCATTATTATTTTATACTGCCATGAGGCTACTGGGTCTACTTTGATTTCAGATCAGTGAAGAGAATCACACTATCCGCTCTGCTCCTAAACTATTACTGCAGCTACCTTATTATTAATTATAAACGTGCTTAAACTGATTCAAAGTATCCCAAAGTATACCCAATGTTAAGTATTTACTCAACATTTGAGATTTATTGTTATCATTATTGGATATGGCGAGACAGTATCATCATAGTCTGCCGGTGGCCTTTCGGTGAATGTATTTACATAATACAGCACCTGTTATAGTCATCCATCGAGCGCTCGCCAGACCTGTTCGGCAACAGTTTTCGTCATGTCAACGCACACACATTCATGTCTACTGGTCATCTGGAACACTCAAATCATGTAATCAAGTTTAATACAGTTATTGGTTAATGTTCACAGTAAAACACACATATGTCACTTATGTGTCTTATTTGCATCATCTATATGGTCACATATGATCTGTTTGCGCGTTACATTGTCCATGTTGTCACACTTGTGTCGTGTTTGTGTGCCACACATCGCATATGTGGTCACATATGTGCCGTGTTCCCCTCCGCTCATGCCAGTGTCGCGTGATTCACCTTCTCCACTCGACCGCGAGTTGTCGCTAATTGCCCTCTCCTCAGACTCATTGTTTTTGTTTCTTTCTCTGTAACGGCAACACGTGTCTAACGCGCGACCCCGCTGCTTGTACGTGTTGAACGCCAACCTTTAATTATATTGTTGATAATGGGTTTCTAAACAAAGAACTGGGTACTGTTCATTAATCTACAATCAAATGAGTGTGCAATCGAAGTAAATATGCATAATTATCTGTCTTTTGAGCTTGTTGGATATGTTGGATCAGTCAGTAAGCAATAGTAAAAATTAGCGTGGAATTCAAGATCTATGTTCTTGCCAGTTTGGGTTTAGAATTTTTCCAGGTTTTTTATATCCGTCTACTAAGAACTCCGCATTCGGCTAGCGATATCTCATTTTTTTCACATTACCGAGTTTTTCGTCAAGCGTAATCGACTTAGCTAAAAAATCCAAAATTTAGTTTAGTAGTTTGCCTCTGAACTGAAAGAGAATAAAAATAAATTTGTATCGAAATGCTTCTTTCTAGTTTTTTTGCTACGTTCACGTGTGAGTGAGAAAAATTGAAAACAATTATTGTTTAAATAAAAATGAATTTATTTTAAATTATGGCCAGGAAATTAGTGTTGGCTATCCTGACACGAAGATTCTAGACAAGTCAGCTGGCTCTGTCTAGCCCCTGACAGCACAGTTTACTTTGGGGTTGTGTTTAGTAATCGTGTGGATAATGTCATAAGTTTATTATTTGTGACCTGTGGAAACCATGACTACTCGTTTATAAGTATTTAAAAATACTCAGTTATATTTCCTAATGTTTTATTGCATTTATTGTTTACTAGTCAAACCTTTTTTGCATACAAACTATATTTATTAGGTTTCATCTAAATATAGCATAGGCCAAAATGGGGCTGTTTATTTTCGTGTGTCGCTTTATTCAGCTTAAGAACTAAGTCAATATGTCTTAAATAATCTGTTTATGTTTGTGAATAAATCAAAATGTTATCTACATCGGTACTTAAAATCATGTTTGAATATTTCAGTCATGGCTTTTATAAAAATAGCACTAGAAACATGAAGTCCAAACGGTGATCTCTGAAGTCAATAATTAGTCCCATTAAACAAAAACGAAACATATATTTAAGATTCTTCATCTAACTTTACTTGTAGAAATCCCTGAGTGAAATCTATGTTAGTAAGGTATTTACAACCAATAAAACGTTGCAATATCTTTTCTATTTTATGTATAAGCTCACAATCAGCTATTATGAATTTATTTTTGCTCCTATCTGACTTTCTAATAATTCCTTCTCTCTCCATCCTATCAAGTTCGTTTTGTACTGAGCTACGTTTATTGACCAGCACTGGATTTGATTTTCCAATATACGGATTACTATCTTTCTTGTTTAATTTTGCATAAAACTGTTTCATCTTACCTGGTTGTTAAAAAACAATTATATTGTTCATCAAGACTTCTTTAAGACCCTCCTTGACCTTATCATAAATTGAATTATTTTGTTTAACCACTTCAAGTATGTGATTTTCTAAGTTTCGACCCCCTCTCCTTGATGGTAAGTCTCAATAACATCTAACATAGTCCTATTAAGTTTATTATTTTCCTATTATTTTCCCAAAAACAAATAACTTCTGCCTGTCCACTAATTAGCTCATCCTGTTCATTAATTATAACTATTCAATTGTACAATCTCAACCCACAAATGTTTCCATTATCTACTATTCTCATCAATGATACTAATGTATATGATTTTTATTACAATTTGATAATGCTATCAATTTTTTCAGATTCTAAACCTGCTTTAAATTGTCAAAAAGTCACAACCCAAAATAATATTGATTCGAATGTCCTTTACTATTAAACAGTCTACATCATATTAAACTCCATTAATATTACATGGCAATAACACTTGTTTATTTATTTTCTTTGACCTGTTCCCCAATAGCCGATGACAACAAATGGTCCATTCGTCCAATCTGTAGGTCCTACAGTTTACGTGGGATCCAAACCACGGCGTCTGGATTACGAATTGGTCTAATTATGAGGCTATTTTTGCGGATTAACGTAGTATTCAAAGGCGCGGACGTTAATCCACACAAGAGAACACTACATCCACCGACCATCTCTCACAACTATCCACAATTCATGACTTCCAAGTAGCTGGATTACAGGACACGTCACCGTCCACTCAGATCACTCAGGAGCTTGCACGAAACGGTCACATATGCGTATTGAATAAGCGACGAACTAGCGAATTCCAGTTGTCCCTCAAGCCGTTCGCACCGACGTAGGGCACCACTTGAACTCACTTTTTTGGTCATTAAAGTTGTATATAGAAAGTATGATCTAATTGAGGTGTATTACCGTGAAAGTGTTCATGAGCCAGTCATCTAATGACGGTGTTATATGATGATGAGTCCCTGCCCAGCCCGGCTCCACCATTGCTACCAGCGTCAACCTCAGCCGGCTAATGAACTGGCACAGCCGCCTCCAGTCAGCCACGTAACTGACCGGCTGAACAAAGGGCTGGGGACCTCACCCTCACCGCTGTTGACGAAAATGAAATGACATGGTGGAATCGAACACTTGAAATGACTTTTCCTCATATATTGAATTTATTGCGAGTCTCCATTACTCAGTACAGGGATATTCAATGAAAGGTAAATTTGTTATATAGAGAATAACAAATTTACTCTTTTATATTTCCATTAAAATAAGACGATTACCGTACTTGATAATTACCTGGTATAATTGCATGGTAATTATATTTTTCCTGGGAAAACTTTAATATGTATACCTATTTTTCTACATAACCACCTTACCTTTGATGAATCAAATCTGATTCGACTTTCAAAGACAATAATTTAGGTACTGTCAAAAATTAGCTAAAATGATATACTACACCAGTAAAGCAGAGTCTTGACGTTTTCACGCACCTCCCATTTATTTTCTTAAGTAGGCCTAGCTAGGGCACATACGGCGGATTGTTTACCTTCACCGATCACAGCCACTTGAGACAAACAGCAAAAAAACTTCAGTCGGCGCCCAGACACAGTGTTTATAATATGGTTTCCATTATATGTAACACGTGTTTCTAATATATTTCGTTGATGTTATTGTTTCCTTGAGTGAAGTTTTGTTGTACGTTCCGAATGATCAGAGAACAGCTAGCTACTTGTTTTACTGTTATATCACTGTCAAAAAAGAGGCGACAAAATAGGCAAATTTTGGTTCAAATAAAGAAAAAAATCGTCCATTGTTTTATCCTACAAAACGCCTTCTTTGTCCCCCTTAATATTGTGAACGTGTGTACCTTTATCTGACGAATTTTGCTATTTTCACAGCTCCTAGCTCCGTCATGGTTTTCTTGAACTCCATAATTCATTAATATTTTGAATTCTAATTAATCCTCCAATAAAATAAAAATACATTTAATTTTAGAAGCGCGTGAAATTTTAACACGGTGAAACCATAACGATCACCTCTAAACTTAAGTCGAAAAAATTAATCAAGATGAAAGATTTTATTTTTGCATCCAAAGTACCTCTTACCGATTAGAATGAGGAACATAAAATTTTGTAATATTATGTTTTTAGTTTTACATTTTGTAATGCTGTGTTGCCAATCACGTGCTGAAAGTTCACTATATTCTCGCGGTTGATAACCCGCTAGCCGGTAACTTATACAAACGGTAACAATCCACACCATCATCCCTTAGAATTTTCGGGGATCTCTTTACACCACGTGGACTCTTATCCAGTGCACGAGTTTTTAACTCCCTCACCTGTACCAGTGACGTCACTGCGCGTGAACAGCTGATCGTGATGGTTGCCACCATCTGTTCGGCGGGATGTTGGACGTAGCGAGTGTCGGTAGCGGCTCGAGAACCACTTGAACTGTTATGTTTCACAATCTGCTTCACTGGCACGAGGTGCTTGTGTCTATCTGATGTAGGCCTACGGCGTGTTATTGGAATTACACGATTGATTTAAATTATTGATTGCGTAAATTCGTGCTACTAATTAAACAAAGTCTTTCCCAAATTAAAGATCATTAGATAACTTAACTTTAAGTGAGGCGCACAAGTAGAACAGTTATTTAAAACATCTTAAACAAAACAACAACATTAAAAACTGAGGGTATTATTCTATTACTCTATAGGACAGCGGTAGCTCGGCTTTTCTCCGGAGACCCACCTGCTTTCTGGATTTTTACCACGACCCACATATAATATGTGGGTCGTGTAGTTGTAATAATAATTATTACAAATAAAAATACGTGTATTATTATTATTATTGTGAAAACTCTCCATTGAGAATTCTCTACTGTTAGAAAATGGTTAAGGTGATTTAATTTAGGATATACAGTATAATATATTCCGGAAAAACACTTTTAATTCAGAGTCTTAAAATTAAATACCCCCGTCGCAGCGGACCTGCGTACTCAGCGAATTTCCAAATCAATAATATAATAATAATAATAATATATGGCAAGTTTTATAAAAATCTGTCCATAAACATGGGAATTATTTGCTTATTCTCCATAAGATTAACATGGCAAAGAGTGTGCAGGTTTGCTGATGTGAGGAACACTAAAATTAGGCATTTCTACCATAAATAATTTTTATCTTAACATTTATAGCAACTTTCATCAACATCTGTCCATAAATAAAGGAGTTTGCTTATTCCCTATATGATTAATATGGGAAAAGAGTATGCAGGTTTGCTGCCATGATAAACACATAAACTATGATTTTTGAGCATAAATGTATAGATCTCAACCACATGAAGCTAAATATCAAGTTTTATCCAAAAATATTCATTAATATGGGAAATATTAATTTTTCCCTGTCCTCCATAAGATTAACATTGGAGCCCCACAATACAACGTACTGTGTTTAGATTTTTTAATATCTCGGTAACCGTTGGAGATAGAGAAAAACTTTAAGGAACTTAATTGTGTAGTTTTTTAAGCTGATTCTAATGGTGAAATATAAAATTAGAAATTTTTTAAAATTACATGTGAAAAACGCAAAAAACCCCATTTTGGGGTACAAAACCCCCCCCCAAACTACCCGTTCCCATTGACCGATTTGTCTGGTTTACGAACTCGTCCGAGCATTTGTAGGAATACACGTCTCTACCAAATTTGGTCTCGATCGGACCATTTTTACGAGAGTTATCGTGCTAACAGACACACACACACACACACATATATATATATATATATACATATATATATATATATATATGTATATATATATATGTATATATATACATATATATATATGACCCAAAATTCAAAATTCCCGGCCTAAAGAATTAGGTAATTGTCATGGCTGTGAACCATGCCACAAGCCCCGTTGTGGCATTTGCAAAATTATGTGTAATTCCACTGAATTCAAAAGCAGTGTGACTGACAAAGTTTATCCAATAGTTGGAAAGTCAACGTGTGAAACCCACAATGTGATTTACCAACTATCATGTAAACATTGTCCAAAAGACTATATTGGTCAAACATCGAATTCACTTCGAGTTCGTATGACTGGCCATCGTTTTGATGTGGTACATGAAGATCAAAGAAAACCTATTTATAATCATGCTTCTCACCACAACCAAAATTTTGAAGGCTGCTATGAGCTTAAAGCCCTTCACAAAATTAAACCACATCAAAATGCAAAAAGTAACCAACTAATTTTAAGAAATTCTGAATTGGCACACCAGTTGGTTCTAAAATCAAAATTTCCATCCGGTTTAAATTTAAGATAATTTGATAAAGAACGATTCAACTCAATTGAAAATAACATTTAAAAATTACATGTATAAACCTCTATATTTATTTATTTTAAAATGCAACAAAATCATGTGTTCTATATTTAAATTTACTGTTAAGACAATCAATCACCTGTTTAATTATTTAGTCTCTGTTTATTATTGTTTATTGTTCTCATTTCTATTTTTTCAAATGCTTGAAAACGTTTATATATTTATTAAACGAAAATTCGCAAACTTTTCATTTTCATTTTTCATTTATTCTATCAAACAAGTTGAATAATTATATATACATATATATATATATATATATATATATATATATAAAAATTTTAACGACTATTGTTTTTGGTCTCTGGGCACCTAAAGAAGAAAAAATAACATGGTCCCGGGCTTAACTCTTGCCATGAGACCTACGGTAATAGCTACTTCCCTATAGGAAATTCGCTAACAAAAATGACGTGTAATGTGACTAATATAGTTGATGTTTACGATTTACAAGATACCTTATCTGGGTTGAAAGCTTCAAACTTTTTTTCACATAGTATTTCTGAATTTGTGTATTAGATGCACTTAAAACGCACAATCACAAAATATGCAATAGTAAACCTCATCAGTTTTTAATGCCATATTCAAAAGTGGAGACTCCTTCGGTCTTTAAATTTTATTTGACTTTATTTTACTAAATTTTTCTACTTTGGAAATGTGTTGCGAGAAAGGGAATGTTTTCGGTTTTTTCTAAAGAGCTGTTCTTATGTTTCAAATTTTGGTCGTTCAAATTGCTAACCCCCCCCCAAGACATATCCCTGCTCCTGATTTCACTACGATTTTGTGGCTCTGTTACTTGCGATTGCGCGTAACAGAGGGAGCCATTGTCGCCCACCAAGCAGGCGCACCTCGCTTCACACACGCATCGTGCATAACAACCAGGTCCTTGTATTCGCAAAGGGGGGAGGGGGCTACTTAGCATTTTAATAGCTCACGATTCACGTTTTCCGGAATATCAGCGAATTTTAAGAAATTTTGGTTTGAAACCCGTTACAAGCCCGTAACTGCAAATTTTCCATTATAGTTGTGTGTAGTTGGTCGTACATTCAGTGAATAGTCCCTCGTCGAAATACGGCCGATTTTTGGAGTAAAGTTAGTCACTATATTAATACTATTATGAAAATATTCCAAACATACCTCACAAACTTCACAGAACACCGACTAATAGCGCTGTGCAGAGTCATGTGTGTGTCATACACAATAATTTTTGCAATCTTTGAAAACGGTCTTAAGCACTAAAGTTACAAAATAAGTAGTAGTTTGCTAGCGACATGTTGAAAAAAGAATAAGGGGTTCGAAAAATGTATTTACTTTCCTTGCGAAATAGTTTAGATCTGCCTAAAGGAAACGTTTTCAGTTCCTCTTTAAAGATGACCTTATACCTACCATGACATCACTTCAATTTCAAACTTTTGGTTTAACGGATTGCCAATCCCCCCCAGAACTAAGGCATATTCTTGTCAAAAAGCAAACAGTTGGAGCAAGCAACTGACTATTGTAGAAATGTTGGATATAATTACATTTTGTATACCATACGTACAGTAAATGGAGGCTTTTGATAAATGAAAACACATATCGTAGGCGTTTTGGTCGATTTGGCGATTTTTAGTTAGAAGTTGTACTATATAAGTTGTACTTATATTTAATAATATTCACTCACAACTGACGTGCGACCTTATTTTTACCGATTTTTTTTAAGGTGCGGTTATTTTTTATACCTTCACGTTATATATTTTTAAGTTCTACATTAAATGAGGAAAATTTAGTTACCTATAAAAACATTACTTGAAAGTTGAATCTTTGAGTTTATCGATGCATTCGCTATTAAAAAATTCGATGAGGACTTCGATGCAAGAGGTGACGGGTTCGATCCCCGGGATGGCCACAAAATTTAGATTAGAGTTTTCATCAATAAAAATATTGTACTTTGAGGCTACATACCTTAAGCAGAATTAAAAAAAGCTTAGATAAGCCTTTACCACAAATAATTTAACATTATGTTGTTTTCGTAACTAATATTTTTATTACAGTTAATTGTGTATTGGAAATAAAAACTTACATTTACTACTGCCTCGTATGAACCAAGAGAATATTTTTTCCAAAACATAAGGAATTATAAGAGAAGAGTAGTTGATAGCGCGCGGACTTTTTACACTCCCTTCCCTATCAATTATTGAACTATTTCCTTTACATTCATTGGACAATGGGCGGCATATTTGCAAAGCCTACAACTTGCCAGTGTACAGTATAACGTGTACCACCACTGTGCCTCCACTCTTTACTCCTTAACATTTTAAACGCGTTTCGAAACGTTTTTCTGATGACTGAATTTCGATTTGTCTCGCAGTCGCGTAATGGCGTCGCAGATTATAGTATTCAGGTTTACACAGTGTAATTTGTGTGCGGTAATGCGGTTACTTTGATCCCACACGCAATGATCACTGTTAACTGTTACATCGAGGAACCTTCAAGGAAGCCAAATTACTTCCTCGTTTATTCTGCGATTCGTTTTCTTTTTCTTTGCAACAGTTTCAGTTGTCCCCGCTACATTTTTTTAAACTTTACCCGGATATTTTGAGTATTTAATCATTTAAGGTACAGTAATTAGCAGATTTAGATAATTCTATTGTAAGCTTCCTCGCGTGATTTCGGTTGTTTACTTTGGTAGACATGCAGAGATTGAATGCTTCAGAATTGTGTTTTATACTGTATTGTTGATGCTAAAAAGTTTAGTGTAATTCATTGTTTTCATTGTTTGTGTAAACATGTATATTTATATACCAACCGCTTTTACTTCTTTTTTATTTTCAGGTTCGTACGAGGCCTCACTTTTTTCGTGATTTGTAAGTGTCCTATATATACAATTATAATAAGTAAGAGCTTTACTTATAGCTATAGCTTATGCTTGTCATTTAGCAATAAAACAGTAAATTATGCATAATAATGAGGTTGAATGTGTTGTACGCTTAGCATTCGTGGTGGGGCACTATGTCGAAGTGTTTTAACTTAATTCGGATTTACTTAATATTAAAAGTATATTATGTTTTCAGTTGCTCGGTAATTTATTTTCGGTAGCTACTAGAATTTGTAATATTGTACAAAATTTACATATTACAGGTATGTCATCAAATCTATTACACTCATCACACATATTCGCCAACTAGAGCGGTTCGGTAACTTATCTGTATATGAATATGATAAATTCACGTGTCGGTACACCCTGTAGTTTTATACATTATTTTTAGAGTATTAATATTGCCTTTATGAAATGGCAACCAATCCAGGTTGGTGTTTTAAGCCAAGTGTCAATGAGGAATGTCTGTAAGATAAACAATGATGGCAAGATCTTGCCGTCTTGTTACCGACTGAGACCGACATTTGGCTAAAGGACCTACAGATAAACGTGGAATCTGAACAACTCTTTCCTTTAAATTACGGAATGGTCTAATTATGAGGATGGTCTGTGCGGGTAGACTAAGTATTCAATAGTGGGAATATCACACCCACCGACCGCTCATAACTATCCACAAGTCATGACTTCCAAGTTCAGTAGCTGGATTATAGGACATGCCACCGTTCCAACAATTCTGAGAAAGATTAACGTAACGCACATTTTACATTTACGCATAATTTGCATAATATGTCATCAAAGAAATTTCTTTCACCTTACCAGAAATAAATTTTTTTTTATTTCCAATACACAATTGTAATGAATGTACGTTTATAAATGTAAAGGAAATTAGTTCAATAATTGATAGGTAAGGGAGTGTAAAAAGTCCGCGCGCTATCAACTACTCTTCCCCTAAAATCTGAAAAAAAGTTTTGGTAAACAAATTCTCTTGCTTCATACGAGACAGTAGTAAATGTAAGTTTTATTTCCAATACACGATTGTGATAAAATATTTGTTACAAAAACACCCTAATGCTAAATTATTTGGAGTTAGGGTTTATCTAACCTTTTTTTAAATTCTGATTTGCCAACGGCAGGCTCAGCTTAAGCTATATACAGCCTCGAAGTACACTATTTTTATTGATGAAAATTCTCATCTAAATTTTTTGGATCGAACCCGACACCTCTTGCATCGAAGTCCACATCTAAATTTTATCAGCGAATGCAACGATAAACTCAAAGATTCTCACATCAACCAGAGTAGGTGTTTTAGGTTTAAGGATTTGATAAATAAATTTTTCGGTGCACCCTGTAGGCCTACACACAAAGGGTCACGCTCACGCAGTATCAACAGCGCCGGTTGCATGATTGAATCAGGACGAGGACGGGGGAAGGAACAAGGAAGGAATAGTTAAGCGAGTCAACGAGACACACCAATTGACAGGGGCGCTTCCTGCCGCTGAAGGCGCGCGTGGCGTCGAGGCGGGGGGGGGGCGGTGAGGGGCGGCGAGGGATGGACAAAATTAAAAATAAATTTAATATATGAAAAAAATATATATTCACTTCCCTGTGGGAAATAGCTGAAATCCTGGATTATTGTGTGTGACGGAAATCTTTTCAGTTCATGAGTGCAAGATGATAGTGACGCGATCATGTAGTCTTGTTACTGACTCTGTTCTGACATGTTCCTTAGATAGGACTGTTATTAATAGCTCAACAGCCAATGACAGATTAGAGATCTACAGTTAAAATTGGGATCCGAACTAAAATTTTATAATTATGAGGATGGTCTTTGCGGGTGAATGTTCTATTCAATAGTGCGGACGTTGATCCACACCACACAGTTGTCCATTGTTTATAACTATCAAACATTCATGGCCTTCAAGTACCTTGGATTACAGGACACACCACTAAATGCTAAATGCTTAACATCGAAAAATTATTCCTCCGCCTAATTTCGTTTCGCTCCTACAAATGGACTAACTTCAGTATTAATGCAGTGTTATAGTGGGCATGAGAAATTTTCTTTCCATAAGCTAGAAACATTTAATTTTAAATCTTATTTTTAAATTTTAACTGGCATATGATATTTTAAAATAAACATAATCCATTCACATCACCAGTTTGATCTACAGTGGGTTCAGTAGTCGATTTTCTGCACGTGTATTTACCCAGCACGTTTTCCTTATTGAACGACCATTTCATAAAAAAAGCTAATCAACTTTTTCTGCCGCGTCCACAATGAAAATCCAATCGGGGCTGAATGGACTTCATTTGGCGACTGATTTTCTCTCATTTTATCTCCTCCCAGATTCAGAATGCGAATTACGCAACCAATTCTGGTCCAATAGGCTTTCAAAGTAAATTCGACGAGAGAAAATATAATTTGGAATTTAAAACCTTACCTCAGAGCCTTTTTTTCTTTTAGGCAATACGTGTTCCAAATAGATTACCCTTGTGTTTATTGATGACGTCCTTGTACGTTACGGAGCCCACGGTGTGTTTTCAGATGGCCTTGTCCGTTATCATTGTCAGTGACGTCACTAAACGTTGTTACCTGCTCCCCCGCTGACCTTTCTCTTATCACCCGACCGTGACAGTGAAAGTTTCGCTATCAACTTTCCTCCATCAAAAGTTCATTTACTAAGATTTATCAGGTGTAACAAATTGGCTAAAATGTGGTCCAAAAATCGCCAACCTTTCTATCATTCTTTAAAAAGGAACCCACAATGGGATTACATAGCCAGTTGGTACCTGAGCAGCTTTAGTCGTTGGATTAATATTTATGACTTTTACCCAATGTTTTTAAGAAAGTTAATTTATATCTACAGTCTTTTTGCATACATTTTGTAATGCTATTCAAGGTTAATAAATTGTTTAGATATAGTACATTTTTCTTTAGCTTGTGATATTTGTCAACCTGAGGGTATGAGGGAAAGTTTTCACTCCATTATGTTTATTACAGATTGTAGTTAAGTTTAGTTAAGTTCAAACTAGTTAGTTTCAACCATTAATGGATTAAATACGAGAAAGTAGCTTGTCTGGCCATTTAACGGACATAAAGGTTTTAACTGTGTTATATACCGTACCTAAAACATAGATATTTGGATTTTTGACTTGCAAGGGGGGTATTAGCAATCCTTAAAAACAAAATTTGAAACGATGTCGTCATATGGTTATAAGGAAGAAACTGAAAAACATCTATAACACACATACATGATCTAAACTATTTCACACAAGTAAATACAAGGGAAGTAAATACAGTACAATCATTCTTCCCATTGCTAGTTCTGGTTTATTAAAGGCATTTTCATTGTTTTTTCGTAATTTTCGTTATATTTGTTGATTTCAAGATATATTACAAGCTCTGATATGGCTAAAAGTGTGATGGTCGCTGAGTTAGGATTTAGTGATAATTACCGGAGTGATTGCTCTGGAGTGGTTCGAACACAGTGGCGACTTCTCTGGCTAGCCGAAGTGACATGTGCTGCATCACCTCGTCGCACATGCCCATAGAACCATGGAGTGGTTCGAACACAGTAGCGACTTCTCTGGCTAGCCGAAGTGACATGTGCTGCATCACCTCGTCGCACATGCCCATAGAACCATGGAGATGCTCTGTTTTTTTATAAAGAAAACAAAAATCACTTAGTTGTTGGTTTGGGCATTTGAATTTCAATTACTTAACTCTCAGTTGACTGAAAAGATTAGTTCCAAGCACGTTGGAACGAACACTAGCGGTTCTTGACCAGCCACGAGATACACGCCAGGACGTTACAGTAACGGGAAGCAGTCAGAGGTCGACCGCATACCCTACTGGGTATACGATAGGCTCTCACGCACTGAGATACCCAGCGTCAGACGATTGTTAAATTCGTTGTGCAAAACTTGCATGCTTTCTTTAGAAGCGACAACCGCAAAGTAAACACTAACAATAAGTACAATAATACTGGATATTCGCGTCGGTGTTAGTGAAGCATGGCCGAGGATTTATCGTTTTCATCAGGTGTTCTATTTGATATTCAGTGAAAAAGTGACTATCATTATTTGAAACTGAACCAACAAAAGTTAAGATCTTTAACTCTTGTATGGCTGGGCGACCCAACAATGGGGTTACAAGTCCCTTAACTACATATACTGGGTGGTTTATACTGATATCTTTGTACTGTAAATTAGCTTTGAGACATCCTAGTGTTTCTAGTTTTGTGCTACCAGCTCCATACAGTTCGACTTGAGTTGCTGGGCGACCCAACAATGGGGTTACAAGTCCCTTAACTACATATACTGGGTGGTTTATACTGATATCTTTGTACTGTAAATTAGCTTTGAGACATCCTAGTGTTTCTAGTTTTGTGCTACCAGCTCCATACAGTTCGACTTGAGTTGACCTGATTTTGTTTGTAGGCACTACACCAGGAGGGATCACAGTTACATCTGCGCCCGAATCCACTTTAAATGTTAAAGGGCTCCCATCAAGCAATATTTCTACTTTCCAAGGTACTATATTATTTTCCCCAATTGAACCAATAAAAAACTTGTTACTTACAGATGAAAGGTCACTAACTTCTCCTGACTGGGTATCCATTTCGATCTCACAAGTTACTTTGGAACGACATACCTTCGAAAAGTGCCCGAACTTCTTACATTTACTGCAGGTCACCTTGTTGGCTGGACATACGCTACGAGGGTGAGATGGTTCACTCCCACACCATGAGCACCGTGTTGGATAATCTCCTTGTCTTTGGAGTCGTGTCGTGTCCTGACTGTTGTTTGACATTTGTTTTTGTTGAAATGATTTCGAGGCTTGACTGTTGCCGAATTGGTTTTGACTTGGACCAATTAACTTTCCTTTTTGTAGTTCTGTAGTTTCAATAACCAGATGTTTGTTACTCTTTTCTTGTTTTACCTCGTCGCACATGCCCATAGAACCATGGAGATGCTCTGGAGTGGTTCGAACACAGTGGCGACTTCTCTGGCTAGCCGAAGTGACATGTGCTGCATCACCTCGTCGCACATGCCCATAGAACCATGGAGATGCTCTGGAGTGGTTCGAACACAGTGGCGACTTCTCTGGCTAGCCGAAGTGACATGTGCTGCATCACCTCGTCGCACATGCCCATAGAACCATGGAGATGCTCTGGAGTGGTTCGAACACAGTGGCGACTTCTCTGGCTAGCCGAAGTGACATGTGCTGCATCACCTCGTCGCACATGCCCATAGAACCATGGAGTGATTGCTCTGGAGTGGTTCGAACACAGTAGCGACTTCTCTGGCTAGCCGAAGTGACATGTGCTGCATCACCTCGTCGCACATGCCCATAGAACCATGGAGTGATTGCTCTGGAGTGGTTCGAACACAGTAGCGACTTCTCTGGCTAGCCGAAGTGACATGTGCTGCATCACCTCGTCGCACATGCCCATAGAACCATGGAGATGCTCTGTTTTTTTATAAAGAAAACAAAAATCACTTAGTTGTTGGTTTGGGCATTTGAATTTCAATTACTTAACTCTCAGTTGACTGAAAAGATTAGTTCCAAGCACGTTGGAACGAACACTAGCGGTTCTTGACCAGCCACGAGATACACGCCAGGACGTTACAGTAACGGGAAGCAGTCAGAGGTCGACCGCATACCCTACTGGGTATACGATAGGCTCTCACGCACTGAGATACCCAGCGTCAGACGATTGTTAAATTCGTTGTGCAAAACTTGCATGCTTTCTTTAGAAGCGACAACCGCAAAGTAAACACTAACAATAAGTACAATAATACTGGATATTCGCGTCGGTGTTCGTGAAGCATGGCCGAGGATTTATCGTTTTCATCAGGGAATGTCGCTCAAGAGTAATTTTCATCGCGTAGTACAGATAAGCGGAAATTCTCTTGGATGGTTTCAGTTTGACTGGGACGGTGGCGACGTCCTGTAATTCAGCTACTTGGAGGTCACGAATTGTGGATAGTTGTGAGAGATGGTCGGTGGATTTGGTGTTCTCTTGTGTGGATTAACGTCCGCACTATTGAATACTACGTTGATACGCAAAGCCTATCCTCATAATTAGACCAATTCGTAATTCAGAGGTCGTGGTTCGGATTCCACGTGAAACTGTAGGGCAATTAGTTTCCATCGGCTGTTGGGCTATTAATGAACAGTCCTGGCTAAGGAACATATCAGCCTTAGTCAGTAACATGACTACAAGTTCGCGCCATAATCATCCTACACTCAATCCTCATTGATACTTGGCTTAAAATACCTACTTTGTAGTATGGTTGCAATTTCAATGATCTAATCTAATCTAAAGTAAGTGAGGTAAATGTCTCCTAATAGGTGATAGTTAAGTCGATGACCATTTTCCTGTGTACTAATCTCATACTGTACAAATTTTCCTTCAAATTTAGATTTAGGCTCTACTTGCACTTTATATCAAAATATACCCTGGGCTGCGGATTGCTTTTTCCCTTACCTATTTCCCCTTAGAATGCCAACCTTCTAGAGGTTAAAAATCGTTAATTAAAAACAAGTCAAGAAATCGTTAAATTGTCTAAATGTTTACCATGGGCTGTGGTTCTAATCGACAAAAAGGTCTACTATTATCTTTTATAATTGCGACCTATCCAGGTAGATTATAAGCAAGCCCAGTATGAATGAGAAATCAGTTCATGAAGATTCTGGTGCTATATTGTAGTCTTGTTACTGACTAAGAATAGCATGTTTCTTTCTCAGGATTGTTAATTAATAGTTCAACCGCCGATTGCATCTACGGGACGTACATTTTAACGTTAATTTCCCTAAATTTCGAACTGGTCCAATTACGAGGATGGTTTTTACAGATAAACTTAGTATTCAATAGTAACATCACACCAAACACACCAAGTAACATCACACCCACCGACCACCACTCATAACTATATCTAATTAGTGACCTCCAAGTAGCTGGACTACAGGACACGCCACCGTCCCAGACTGTGCTATCAATTAAGCACCCATAGTTGCAATCTACGTATAATTAATACCTCTACGTATTCACATATCATTTTAATCAAATACAACTCGTCGAAGGTATTAAATAACGAACTGTAGATACCGATTATTGATACGTTACATCTGAACGGTGTTGATGAGTGGGTGATCCTGAAGCTTTGTTTGCGCCGCGCCGCGCTCTCTAGTTCGCCATAAACTTACTTACATGCTGAGCTGCGAGCCATCTCGGTCACCCCTGTCTGGCCCTACGGCGTCCTGATCATTTCGAATAATCTAATACACTAATAGGTTGGATTTATGCCTTATTTGTATATTTCCAGTTTCAACTAAACTACTGTGTAAGAATTTTAATTTTAAAATTTTCCAATTTTTCTTAACATCTTGCTCTCCACATGCGTAAATATTCAATACTACCTTTGTTTATAGTTTCGATCTACAAGTAGTAGGTTTAACTTATTTATTCGTATAACTTGTCAAATAACTTATCCAATGCATTTATGGAGCAATTACTTTTATAATGTTGATTAAAATATTATTAATATCAATAATTTTAGAAATGCGTAAATTCAAGAAAAAATAGCACTTAGTCATCTTTCATAGTTGTTGATCTGAATTTTATTTTATTTTGTCCGCTAGTGCACATAACTTTATACCCTTCTAAGTTCGTTTTCAATGGTATTTCTCCAAATAATTCATTCTCAGCATTTTGTTGTTGTTTTAAAGAAAGATTCTGTCCACCGCTATTGGTAGAGGAACCTGTGCTCTGAATTAAAGACAGATAGACACTGTAACATTGTGCATCAATATGTTAAACAAGACAGAGGTCTTCGTCCAATCATGATATCATAGGAGTCGTCCACTACTGATTTCGAACCAGGGAAGTTTAGCTTTGACCAGTGTATTACTCTCAGAATTACTTAGCTCAACTTTTTTCTATCGAAAGGTTTAACGCTAGAGATGATATCCACTCTTAAAATTAACAATGTTTTTGGTTTAGATAACTACTATGTTAATGTGAAACTTGTCCTCTAGTTGAGCGATGAGTTGGCAAACGTAGAAGCCCCTCCCCGGCCAGCACCACTTCTGATCCTGCTCATGGTTATGGGTATTCCGATATTGATGATCATATAAAACTTGGAAATCGATATAACAATATAACAAAAATATTGAGACCGACGATATATTACTGATTATAATAATTTATTTTAGTCTAAACGGATCAATGTTTTTCGACAATACACTGTAATAGAATAATCAATACCCCCGTCGCAGCAGACCTGCGTACTCAGCGAATTTCCAAATCAATAATATAATAATAATAATAATATATGACAAGTTTGATCAAAATATGTCGATATACATGAGAATTCATTTGCCTATTCTCCATAACATTAACATGGGAACATTAACATATTTTACATAAGTAAAATATTAATTTTTACTTATCCTCCATAAGATTAACATTGGAACCTTAAAATACAACGTACTGTGTTTAGATTTTTTTTATATCTCGGTAACCGTTGGAGATAGAGAAAAACTTAAAGGAACTAAATTATGTAGTTTTTTAAGCTGATTCTAATGGTGAAATATAACATTATAAATTTTTAAAAATTACATGTGAAAAGTGCAAAAAACCTCATGTTGGGGTACAAAACCCCCTCAAACTACCCGTTCCCATTGACCGATATGTCTGGTTTACGAACTCGTCCGAGCATTTGTAGGAATACACGTCTCTACCAAATTTGGTCTCGATCGGACCATTTTTACGAGAGTTATCGTGCTAACAGACACACACACACACACACACACACACACACACATATATATATATATATATATATATATATATATATATAAATTTTAACGACTATTGTTTTTGGTCTCTGGGCACCTAAAGAAGAAAAAATAACATGGTCCCGGGCTTAACTCTTGCCATGAGACCTACGGTAATAGCTACTTCCCTACGGGAAATTCGCTAAAAAGCAATGTGCATCATTTGTTTCAAATTTTAAAATATCAGTTATTGAAAATACACTTACTGCCCCGTATATAATTTACGATAACAATACCGTGTGGATCAAAATGGCAACATGACAGATCAAGAGAAGTTTTCATATGAAGTTTCCAAGTTGGCAGCACTGGGATAGGTCCTGATTAGCTGATTAATCAACATTGTTGTGTTTATAACCTTAAAAATACATTTAATGATGGCAAAAAGTAATGTGCATCATTTGTTTCAAATTTGAAAATATCAGTTATTGAAAATACACTTACTGCCCCGTATATAATTTACGATAACAATACCGTGTGGATCAAAATGGCAACATGACAGATCAAGAGAAGTTTTCATATGAAGTTTCCAAGTTGGGCAGCACTGTGGAAATAGGTTGTAGAAGGGAGTTAGGTTAGGTATGGGGGTTTATAATCAACATTGTAGTAGGTTTAGTTTGTAAGGAGCCTTAAGAAGGATGTACATTTAATGATGTTGGCATATTTATACCTGATTAGCTGTTGTAATATGTGCATCAGTTTGTTTTTATTTTATAGACCTATACAAATAACATATAAATGATGGCAAAAAGTAATGTGCATCATTTGTTTCAAATTTGAAAATATCAGTTATTGAAAATACACTTACTGCCCCGTATATAATTTACGATAACAATACCGTGTGGATCAAAATGGCAACATGACAGATCAAGAGAAGTTTTCATACTGAAGTTTCCAAGTTGGCAGCACTGGGATAGGTCCTGATTAGCTGATTAATCAACATTGTTGTGTTTATAACCTTAAAAATACATTTAATGATGGCAAGTCTACTTGAAAACTCCGCATTAGTTGAACAACGTTTTGTTATTTGTTTTTACTCGTTGAAGAACCTTTGAATATATACTCTAGAATGATTAAAGTGTATGGTGATCATTGTTAACTCGAGAAACCATTGAAAATAATAGGGTGGGAGGTACTGCCTCACCCCCTTACAGTCCCGATTTAGCCCCCAGTGATATCCACTTGTTTGATCCACTGAAGGAGGCATAACGTGGAAAGAGGTTCTAGGACAACGAGGACGCCAAAAGGTTTGTGGGAAATTGGCTCAAACGCCAAGATAAAGAGTTCTTTGCAGCTGACATAAAAAGCTCGTGGTCCGTTGGAATAGATGTATAAATGTTCAAGGGGATTATGTTGAAAAGTAGTAAAAGTGTTGTTTCGTTAAAATAAATTTTTTCCCTTCCAGGCCTGGTTGTCTCTTTAATTATTGAATGACACTCATAATGTCTTAAAAATTCGTAAATTAGGTGTGTTTTCAAAAAAAATAATATTAGGAATGAAAAATGTAAAGCAGTTAGCCATTTAAGAATATCTATCCAATATCAAAGCACTTGTATCGACATCACAACACTCATGGTCTCAGCCCAGCGACCACGGCCCGACCGTTTAGCCTTCTGCTCAGTGAAAGCCTTCTACCACGCTCACTCGGTTTTTACCGTCGGCACATTCATTTGTCTCAGTGTCCATTTACTTCTTGCCCTCCAATCTTATGCTCTGTGATTGTGAAAGTCACTTTCGTTAATTCTATTTCCGGGATCTAGTTTTCGATTGGCCGATAGATTCAATTAGACACCTGATAGCCATTGTGAACGAACTGGAAAAACCAAGAATTTGTAGTCGAATAAATTACGTAACCTTTGCTGTGATTGCGTTCGTCAACAACGGAGTACCCCCAGTTCCCCCCCGCTTCTGTCGTAAAGAGTTCCGATAAAGAGAGAAATTGATAGTTATAACATGAGGTGAGGCAATTTGCAGTAAAATGATTGATCTGATGGAACTCCCTGGTTCATGCCGGTCCTCCATTCCGATACACCTTACAGTTTATATGCTTCCGTCAAACTATTGATGGGTTGATGAGTATCGAACTCGTTCTGGTTCAATTATTATCTTCCTAAGAGGCTGCATCTTGAATTTTAGTCCCGTAAGATTAACGAGTCAAACTAAAGATTTAAGTCAAGGTAGTTACATTATTTTATTATTTCATCTTTAGACTAGATTTTATTTTTCTATCACAAAAAGGATGAGGCCCTTACGTGTTAATTATATTTTTCTGGATGATAAAATATAAATATTAATGATACAATTCCCTTGTAACAATTTTACCTTTAATTTGACACCTCAAACATCTGCTTACGAATATCCTGCGACCAGTAATGCTCTCACAAAATCAACATTGTTATTATAGACTTAAATGGAAATATTTCACCAGTAAGGTAGACACTACAATAAAGATAAAGGTAGAATAAGGTAGAGTCAATACAATGGGTGTCGTGATTTAATTTATTTTCTGTTCTGACAAATTACTGAATAATTGTACTAAGTGATTTTGTTTCAAGATATTTTTGTAAAAATGTCTCGAGTATTACTTAGGTAGTCCAAGTATTACGCAAATTGTTAAACCACCAATAACCAACCTAACCTAACTCCACCGAGCACTAGATGTCGACCAGAGGCTTCATGTCGGACGTTTGGTGGGTTGGAAGAATAACGACTATCCATTCTAATTGTTAGCAATTTTTACCACTGCCCCGAAAAATTAGTTTTACCTCCAAATAACTTTTAAAACTGTCCACCAATAGGAATTTATCTAATTGTTATTCTTTGCATCATACTACTTGTCTTATTCTGGAGACTAGGTTGTCTAAGTATGGAAGGGATTCGCCAAAGTAACTGTAATCCGTGTGGAAATGAAGCCATCAGCTGTTCCCTGTTAAGTCAGCTGTTCGTGGTAGTCAGCTGGTCGGGTAACGCTGGCGAGCGCGACCGTCGCTCGCTGTTACAAGTCTCGTAAAATATTAACAGCCAGCTCGCGGCCGTGCCTGCCTCGCACTTTCCATTCTGTTTTATGGAGCAGCTCTACTTTGCATTGATGTTGTACGAAGAAGCGAAATATGTCTGGAAAAGAAACTGAAAAGTGAGTTTTAAGTGCTCTGCAGATCAAGAGTGTGACCAGTGTGTGATGTCATTAAGACATATATTTTTTATTTTGAAAACATTAGCCAATTAGGGTTTATTCTTTTATTCGCAATATGATTTTAAACTAGGATTTAAGGATTTAGGATTAGGGTTGTAGACTGGCACGGTAGCTCAGGCAGGGGCAACACGCTGCTTAAAATCAACCCCTTCAGATCGGGTGGCAGCGCATTAAAGAATCGCTTCCCATATAAGTTGGTGTTTTTTTCAAGAAAAACAAGGAGGTGATATGGATATTGCAAATGGACTTGTTTCTTGTTTGATAAATATGCTAATGCTGTTGATTTTGTAAGTTGTAAAAGTCTTTTTTCAGAAACAAAAGACATTTGAATATATAAAGAGATGGAAGCGGTAATATTTGAAATTTTTGAAACAATGGTTTACAAGAGTCACGAGGACTTGAGTTACTCATAATCCGAATATATCTTTTCTGAACTTTAAAAATATCCTTCATCATTGATGATGCACCCCAAACCTCGATCCCATACTGCACAAGGGAATAAAAGTTAGCAAAATATGTCATTTGCTTATAGTGGCAGTTGAGATGTGAAAAACCCCTAGAGACATCTAAAGTTTTCTCATATCCTCATACCTATACTAGGGTTAATGTTACATCAATTATTGTTGTCATTGATTACAAAAATTGTTCTTTACAATTTTCGGGGTTTGGTTGTTTCGAATATAATTTCATAAATCATATATCATAATTTTATCAATACATAAGTCAAGTACACAAATGATAAAATAGTTCAATCTATGAAACATCAAAGGTTTTTAATAATAGAGCAATATAACCTCTCAGACATCGTGTGGTTACCAAAGTGTTTGAATATTAAAATTTCTTTTTTTTAATATTAAAAGATAGTTTACCTCTAAGAACCCTTAAAAATTGAAAAATTAAATTTTCAAAATCCGTTCTGACGAATTTGTTTAAAATGCCATGATGTATTGTTTTTAAGGTCTTAAAGTATATGAGACTGCCTGGAATGTATGCAAGAATTAATGGTTCTACTCAGACGTAAAGTAGGCGTTCTCTTGTTGTTTATTTAAGAAATTGGATAGTAATTTATGTAATAATAAATTTTTAAATCATATTTAAAACAAAATTTTAAGAATGTTATGGTTTCAGTACGATAATAGGTAAATAAAAAGCTTCGATACGATTTACTAGTTGCGGATTGGAGTGGCGCATGCGCGGGGTGGCAAGGCTCCGTCAAGGTTTGCACCTCCTCCCACGCGGTCGCTTGTCCAACACTCTCGTTTACCATTTGCCGCCTGTATCCTGAATCCGGGATATTGGAGGTAACGCGTTATATAATTACGAGTGTATTCAAGGAGTTTCAGAACTCCACCAAACTCTGGAAAACCATATTTTCATTTCAACACTATCAAAAAATGTTTTCTGCGAATTCTGTCATTTTTTGGACCGGTGCCTCACCCATAAGAATAAGAATATATTTTTCAATTTATTGAATCTTATTTCACTATGAAGGGACTGACGTTACCAAGTTGGTAGCTCAGGGGTAACGTGCAGGCTCAGTGAATCACAAAGATTGCTCGATCGAAACCAGTGAAACGAAACATGCTTAAAACATGCGTTCGTAGTATTTTGTTTCGAACTGTTAACCGATTTTCGATAAAGTGATAAAGTGATGATACCATTTTAAATGTGGGACACTTTACTGTAATGCCAGAGAAGATAGTGAAAGTGAAAGAAAATTCACGATATTCACAATTTTAAATTTATTATTTTATTCGTAATATCAACGTTTTAAGGATAAAAGAGCACGCGAAAACTTTTCCTTGTTATGTAAAAAATAAATTAATAAATGCCCGTTTATAATTAACGACTGAAACAGCATATTAGGAAAGCGTTTTCATTCTACCTTTCGCAGCACTTCTAGCCTTCTAACCAACGTCGTCGTCGCCACTCACTCACGCGCACGCGCGATATGCGATAAAGGTTATCGTGCGTATAAAATAAAGTCTAGTGACCTATATATCCTGAATTTCATATTTCCAATTTACTCAGTGGATAAATGGGCATTAAAAAATAAACGACTTTATATCTAAAAAATAGCTATACAATCATTTTTATGAACACATTCCAATGTGTCAAAATAATCAGATGACTAAAACTCATGTTTGAAGAGAGGTTTAAAGCGTTTAACATGCTATTATGGTAGTAAATATCCAAGATGTTGGAGGTGCTGCGGACTCATAAAGCCTGCCCCAATGTAGTATTCTTCAATTATGTCCAATTTTTCGTAGGAACTACCTGAAAAATTTTTGTATTTAATTCCCTGTGTGAAATAGGTTAGATGAAGGGAAATAGGTCACTGAAGGGAATGTTTTCAGTTAATATTAACCTAACTATGACTTCTCTAACCAAATGACGTCTTTGTTTCAAATTTTGGTCGCGCAAATTGCTAACACGCCCTTCAGAGTTAAGACATATCCATGTCATAACAGCCCTCCTCATTTGAATCATGTTTTTATTTTCCTATTGCATTCCCCACTCCCACCTCTTGTAACAAAAGTTTTCATCACAGATGGTTGACGTTTATTTATCCGTTTCAATTATATGCACCTAATATACTGTATTATGGTAGGCCTACGAGTTGCAAGTTTAAGGGGGATGGGTAGTCACAAAATGTTGGATATCATCTCGCCTTCACAGGCGCGCTACGATGATCGGAATTGTAGGGGATGTGATGTGATGTGGGCACCACTAGGAGGGAACTTACCCCTGGGGAAAATATTACTCTGGAACCTCTTATTTGGCCTTTTCCCACTGGGGCTAAAATCCTCTTTATGTTCATACACATATTTATTAGTTAGACTATGGACCCTCTCTTGAAACGAAAGTATGAGATTTTTAACTATCTTTTTTGTTGTATTCTTATTCGTAAAATACCGACTCATTTCGGGGGTGATTTCAAGATAAATACGAGTGAAGGGTGAGTGAGACTAATAGATTTTGATGATATTATGTAGTTTTTTTAGTGACGAAGACAAGCACCGATTCAGCCCTTATACAGATTATTCCTTAATTTATCTTCAATTCTTAAAAAGTAAAACGGTTTATTCCGTTTTGGCGTTTTGTTTTACAATTATGATTTTCATGTAGTTTCCATATACAGTAGTTTATTTTTGAGATTCTATGGTAGGGGTTTTGAACTTGTTCTACAAGTTAAGTTCTTCCTCCAGTAAGGTTATTCTGGGACATATATATCCCAACTTTTTACAACTTCTTCAAAAACACAGTTAAACTCCATTTTCCCCTAAGGAGATATTCCTTACGTGGTTACCGCGATTTTTCAGTTAGTCGACTAAGAAAACAAGTTTATAACAAAGTACTTAAAAACACAACACATAAAACATCGCTGTAAAATCATCTTTTTGTGGGGTTTGGGGAAGGTAGAAGTGTTTGCACAAAGTGTATTAGTGGACACCACCGACCAGCGTAAAGTCGCCTGTAGGTACAGTCGCGATTCTGTGATGTGGTCTCCGCTCTACAGTAATTAGTATCCCAGGCTCCCTGTAGCCGTTACCCTTCCTAACTAATCTTGACGCTTTGTTTGAAGTGAATTCACTTTTTTAACTTGAATATCTCTGGATTTGATGTTAATTGAAGGGATTAGACGCTATAATCTTTTCTCCAACCCACGGAAAACCTATACCAATAATGGGTGTATGACAAACGTGGTTTATTTTTCTAGCTACTGGGGGATAGTAAGCATCCCTACTACCGTCAAGCCTTCACTAAACAATAATTGAATAAATAAGATTGATAGAAAAGCGTGGGTTAAGCGGGCAAGGACACGAGCTTGGTCGGCTGACCATTCAGTGGAGATAGGATGACAAGTAGTTGGTCCCCTCGCTGCCAGCCACGACTGATAGGGACCTTGTATAGGTTTCGAGCCCAAACTTCCTGCATTTACAAATTCCTTCCTAGTGGGAAACAAGTTATGCTCACTTAGTACAGATTGCCATATGAGTACACCATCTCAGGTTGTGATAACATTCTTGGATGTACAGTATCCAGCATTGAATTCTAAAGTTTTGTAACAAGACAAGAAATGAGAAATCATATCAGGGGATACCAATTCAGGATCACTGAAAAATATTTTTTAATACATCCGTTATGTAATTCTATTCTGTTTATTGTATATAGTTTTGAAAAATTAAATTCTATTATATGTCCGAAATAATTTAGGCATAATAATAGAAAGTGAAAATGTTAATTAAATTTCACTCGCCTCTTACCCATTGTGCATATTGTGCAATAGCAAACGTGTGTAAATAGTTTTAATTCTCTAAAGGACTTGTCGAAATCGAGCGCTAATACTTATGTTAAAAGGAAACCTGTACATGGATTCTTTTGATTTTTCTACACCACATTACGCTCTAATGTTTTCATGTTGTATGTATTGTGAATAGCAAGATAATTTAGTAAATTTTGACTACCTACTTAGATAATAGTTTTTTATGATTACGGAAGAGGAAGCAAATAACACCCCCTACCCCCAGAGCTTAGACATATCTATGTCAACCTCACTTTGGGAAATAACTCATAAAATGAATCTAATACAATCAAATAATAATAGAATAGATATACCGGTAGATCATAACTATGTCGAAATGGAATGTTTTCAGATCCACCAAAAAACCGTGCTTATGACTTCACTTCCGTTTCAAATTTTGGTCTCACGGATTGTCATTCCCCCCAAGACTTCAAACACATAAAAATGTCAATATGCCCAAAATAAGCGTAAAAGATTATTTGGCCTGTGTAGGCTAGTAGTAAGCATAAAAGGCAAATGATAATGAAGTCTACTATATTCCTTGTCTCAACTGTTTGTTTCAAGCTAGCCTTGAATATCCATTTCTAGAAGATATGAATGAAATAAATTCCATTAATAAATTGTAGACTCAGTAGGTAGATGTGAAAAAACTGGTAGTCGGAGCCTTTGAAACCGGTTTCAATATAAATTATTGTTGATTTGTCCTCTTATGTTCGTTCACTCCTCTGTAAATATATGAATGTGTTCTATTCTTCCTGGTCATTGAAAAAGGATCTAATTATGTTCTTGTAGTATTTAAATTTGTATCACCTTTAAAGTACCGGCAACAGCTGGCCAAACTCATTGTTGAATGAACACGGAAGGCAGGTGCTAAACACGCACAGGAAGTGCCTAATCCACGGCCTCCTATGCTGGACATTGTTTACTTCCGGTCTTGGCGTGCATCGCCATTGCCTTCTGTATCGCATCTCACTTCCTTTGACCCAGCGCCGCTGTTTGTTTTCGCGCGAACGACCCAGACCTACTTTATATTGCTGGACAGATGAAGAAGTGGTATTTGTTGAGGAAGAATAATAAACTGATTTTGTTCTTTGTGGTAGTAACGGCCTTTCCTCCTCGATGCATCGTGCGAAGATGAAGGAAACCCATTCCAGGAAAGTCAATTTGTTTTTCCTTTTCATAGTAAAATCCGATAAAAAAAGAAAATTAATGAAAGTCACCCCATTCTAAAACTTTGTATTTCGAAACCAATATGAGATGCATGAATGGGATTAATGACCTTGATTAAATAAATCAAGATATAGTACTAGTTATATCTTCTACTTACAACAAGATTGTGTCTTGTCTTTAATTCCAATACTATTGTCGCCACCAATACAGTTATCTTTGAGTGTGAATACAGATTTTTGTCTGTTGTATGTTAGCAATACCTAGCTGGGTGGTTCAGTATTTAGAGTACTCCGGTACTCGCTTCACAATCTCAAGCTCGTTGGTTCGATCCTGGGCAAAATCACACTATTTTAGTATCGACACTGGACACAACTGGCAATGATCGTGACAAAATAACTAGCTGGACTTAGTCAGTAACCAAAATCTGCAATTCGTCAAAACTATTACACTCGTCAACTGACCCATCATTCGTCGACGTCTCACGAATTGGAAGAATATAAGAATATGAATAGGATGTAAGGAGAATATCGATCCTGAACAATGTCTTGACACAATTTTTTATGGTTCGGCTACTTATGTTGGGCTATTAAAATCCTGGAAAATTAATCTAGTGGTCAGTAAAAACACATACTCACCCTTAATTTTATATTTTCAACTTAAAATACCCATTGGCGTAGGTCGGTGTATTTTATGGAATATGAATGTTTTTAGCGTGCCTTAAAGTTTATTCTCGTTCTTATCTTTTTCGCCTGTTGTTCCTGTGTATATACGATGTTTCACAGTACCACAATTGTCCTTGGCGAGATGGATGGACGGAAAAAAGAATAAAAATGGAATAACCGAGGCCGGTCGACAATGCGCCACGCGACAATGGTCGCCAATACCTAATTCAGCGGATTCTGCTATTTCACGAACAGTAGCCTGTCCAGTGACCTCGTCGCGTGTCCTTGACGTCCTGTCCAAGGTCATTCGTCACGCGATAAGATGGACATCTTGGCCACATCTGAGGCAAGGCCGGCGCGAGTAATCAGAGCCAACAACCCGGGATTGGCAGCCTATAAAAACTGTCGCCATGTTGTATTGGATTTCACTTTTCTGCGTTTGCCTTCGACTAAAGCTCCTCCCAAGCTCCAGAATTGGCTGTCGAACTAAGATGTGATATTTAGCGAACCCTTCTGATTTTAGTCCAGTAAGATTACAAGTGAATTTAGCCTCGATCATTAAATATTTAAAATCTATATAATAAAATAAGAGTCTTGTCTGTACATTGCTCAGAATTATTGATTTTTCAGTAATTTTTACTTTTTGTGCGTTAAAGAAGCCGAAACCGTCTTATCTCAATTTTTGTCTGTTTGTCTGTGACGCTCCAGGAGGCATTTTACGCCGTCTTCTCCGAAACAATCGGGAGAACTGATTACAATGAAATTTATTTCATGTATTCTACATCCCAGAGAAGGTTTGTAAATGCTTGAAATCGTCCGCCGCCCATTGAAAAGTAAATAACGAGTATTTAAAAACCCACTTTTACGCGATATTACTCGCATTTTGATTCAGTTTTCAATGAATAACCTACTGGTAATAATCATTTGTCTTTGTAGTTTAAAGATTTAATAGAAATAAAAAAAACTACTGTCAAATCAATATTATTTAGTTTATATTGGTCATTGATTTTGAACCCATTTCGAAATCATACTATATTAAAAAGTTATATTAAAGTATAACTAATAATAATGATGTAAATGGTCTAATCTATTTAATTTTAAAGTAATTCCAAATAATAAAGCTGGATATTGATTTATTTTCTGTCTACTAATCTGTTTTAAGATTTCAGGTTTACAGTTTGGTATGATGATCTTTCTTCTTTAAACTGAATCCTACAATTCGTACAATGGACGGGCTTACTGCTAGTAATATATATATATATATATATATATATATATATATATATATATGCATTTTTTTAAATTTTAGTTATATGAATTATAGAACTACTGTACTTCGGTTTGGTATACATTACGCATATATAAATACGGTATTTAATTCGTAATTTATGTTACTGTTACAAAATCTCTATCACCAAAGTCTCAAAACACCATCTAATAACGTTAGTTTCATTCAACCCAGCTTTTCATCACCTACAAAATTGATATTGTGGTCTATCGGTTGGTTGAAACTTATAAGACAACGGACATGTTCATAGATGTTATTTGTTACGTTTCTACTTAAGCTATTCATTAACTGACTGGAGTGGTAGTACCCGCTTCACAACCTGAAGGTCACTGGTTCTATTCAAGACTGGGTGGGCCTGCAGCTATTTATGATCATTAGAGTAAAACTAATGATCCTGGCAAATAAAATTATAGTTTTATAGTTTTTTTCAGTAACAAAGCTATGTATTATTATCGTTACAACCATAATTCACTCATATTTAGGTTCAAATAGTTTCCCAGAAAGATTGGGCCCATGTTTCAAAAACTGATAATTGGTATAATTGGCTGTAAAATTTTTATCTAAGAGCTTGAAATAATTTATATATACATACTGCTACATTTGCTTACGTAAAGCAAAATGTTTAATTAATTAAGAGTTGTTTAAAATAAAGAAACAAATTACAAACCTTTTAACAATTTAAACATGCCATTGAGTTATGTTTCTGGTTAAGATCACTATCTGCAACAGCACAACCAGCTGTTGAATGAAAGTTTGATACTAAAACGTTGATCAGCTGATTTGTATCTCAGTTTCCCAACAGCTGATGGATGCCGTCGCCGTGCGACCAGGGCGCCCCTGGCGGTCGATCGTGGTACCTCACGTAATTATCACTTGTCACCGGTGACAGATTGGTCGGCAGACAACCTCTTCATCTTGTCGCCCAACTTTTAACTCTTGTTTGCATATCATTATGGCGACTACCGGACGGCGCGCGTCGCTCTGCTTTAAGATTTCTGTTTTAGTTTTACGATAACTGGTTTTAGATTTGGAATGAATACTCTAATTACTATATGGTAACAATACTATGTTGAACTGTCATCAATTCTATCATATTTGCCGACAAACGCCATTAATTAAACTAACTTCCATATTTTAAACCAAAATCGTAACAAAAACGTTTAAATATAGCAGATAATCATCTCGATTATGGCATTAATATTGGCACTTGGTGTCTAACGGAAAACATCGATCAATTGCAAATCGCAAATTGCAATTGCAATCGCATATACCAATTCTGTTCAATGCACAATATTTTCTATACTTTCAAATTTTCATCGTGCAGTATTTTAACGAGTATAAAAGTTGAACATTTTGATATTTATTTTCAGACGTGTTTCATTCAGCATACATCCCAGGATATGAGACTGCGGCAGTTTGGGAGGATATCACAGGCGGATATCGCATCAACACCGACACTTGTGTTACCGTGAGGAGGGGGAGGGTACACGATATAACCGTGTGATAGGAAGCTGCCATTGGGGAACCATGTGAGCTATGGTCGGTGGATGTAGTGTTGTCTTGTGTGGATTAGCGTGCCGCACTATTGAATACTACGTTAATCCGCTAATACCATCATCATAATTAGACCATTTCGTAATTCAGAGGCCGTGGTTCGGATTCCACGTTAAACTGTTGGTCCTTTGGTTGCCATTGGCTTTTGGGCTATTAATTAACAGTCCTGTCTAAGGAACATGTCAGTCTTAGTAACAAGACCTACAAGATCGCGCCACAATCATCTTACACTCATACTAGTATGGCCATAAATAGGATTCCTTAGGTTAATTTGAAGAAATAAACTTTTGTCGCATGACCACTCTTTTCGATGTTTTGTACTCGTAGACTCCGTTGGAATGTTGACGTTTTCCACTACTATTGGTTAACAGAAAAATAAGTAGAAAATTAATAATATCTCCAAGTTTACTCGAACCGTCCACGATTTTAACATTGTTAAAAATACGAAGAAATTTCGATACAAACAAAAATATTTTCTCCATCAGATTGCGTAGGGATTCAAACACCCTCTGGGGTAGGCTTTTTAATAGCCCAAGATGTGCACATATATATATATATATATAATAAGTCGCTCCCTGCGGGCTTCAGGCACGCGTTATCGATGTCGTAAAAGTCCAGCCACATAGTATTGTGGTAGTTGTGTATTTCGTTGTTTGTGTCGTAAAAGCCCTAACACTTCTAAACTAAATAAACTAACAGCAAAAACATAGATTCGCTTCCAAAAAACTTTCATAATTAACTAAGATTCTAACGTTGTCCAATGACCATAAATTAAAATACTTAGTGGATAATATAACATCATAATAACATGATAATATGACAACATAATAATTATGATATTTTAATGTCTACAGTTCTAAACATGGTCTTAACGTACACATAAATTATTACCTTTATTATTAACTGTATATATTATATATATAATATTTTGGCTCGCAAATAATGTTATTATTTTAAATATAACCTGAACAAGTCATTACAGTTTCCGCTGGAAGCTGTCGTAGCGCGTAGTTAGAGCTCAACTCATGTAATTGGCGGTCCTCCAACAATAGAGGTCCGACCGGCAACTGCTGGATAGTTTTACATACATAACGTTTGTATAACTCCATACATAACATCGGTCATAGGATTCGCCTTTGTGGTAGCATCCGCTATAGGCCTACGTTTTGACATGTTTCACTCGTCCATAGAAGGGTGATGTGGCCCTGTGCTCCTGTTCCTTTGGTCACAACATTGGGATTGCTCGTGTTGTGGTTACTGGATCTCGAGGCGTCCTTAGTCATTAGAGTTATCCCGTTCTAGGTCTAATCGTCCCATAGGAATTTCTGTTCCTGTAAGGTATGCTATTCTCGCTATTGTACTCCTGGTACTCTGTGCTCCGCTGGTTGTACCCTCTGTCCTAGAAGATATTATCCCGTATATGAATCTCCTGGAGGAGGTCTTGTGGCCCTGGAGGATATCCACATAACTAGACCAATTCGTAATTCAGAGGCCATGGATCGGATTCCACGTTAAACTATAGCTCCATTAGTTGCCAACGGCTGTTGGGCTTTTAATTAACAGTCCTGGAACATGTCAGCCTTAGTCAGTAATAAGACTAAAAGATCGCACCACAATCATATTACACTCAGTTCTCATTCATACTTAGCTTAAAATACCTACCTTGTGGTAAGGTCGCCATTTCAATAACCCAATCTAATCCCGTTACTGATATAATATTCTTGGAGGAAGTGAAGTTTAGATAAAGTTTAAGTTAAGTAACGTTTAACACTAAAAACGTATAACTCCGTTAAAAACATATAAATTAACGTTTTACCATGGGCGGAGTTAAAGGGGGGTGGTAATGCCCCCCAGACCTCTTAAAAGTTTATGAATTTGTATTAACAATCTTAACAGTTGTATTATAATTTTTATGAGTTTTTACTGTGGTTTTAAATTAGTTTTAAGTAAATGTTTCTTTTTCTCCATTTTTAAACTATATTGTGACAAAACCTGTTAAATGAAGTCCGTTGCCCCCCCAACGTGTAACCTCTAATTCTGACCATGCTTTTATGTTAAATTTTTTATAAAGTTTACTGTTGCAATGTTATACACGCACTTTCTTAGTATTTAACTAATCTTTTTAACTATCAACTCTCACAAAAATTAAATTAGTTTAATACATTAGTGATTAAACACTCTGTACAAAGGATGAATGATGGTGAGACCCAACTGTAATTAACATGCCACCTGATAATGATCATGTCACGACACAAGCCAGTGATTCTAGCTCCAGCCGGCGGATCTACCCGTGAGTAGCGGATTGTCGTTTCATGACCGCATATTCACTGTTACGTCTGTGTCACTGGTTACAGGGCAATCCTTCCGTCGCGGCCACCGTGACTACTTTACCTGTGACATTGTAATTCCGTGCCATGACTCTCCGTTCTCTGCAACGTCCCATGTATTCCATACTGTATTTGATATCATTCTAAACTAGGACTGTGACTTAAGAAGATGGGTAAATGAGTAAAACATTTACAGAAAGGCCTACAAGTTTATTTGACTTAATTCACGAAAAAGAGTTTCCGTGATTTAATTTATTGGCGTCCTAGGTAGGTGTTTTAAGCCAAGTATGAATGAGAAAGGAGTGTAAGATGATTGTGGCGCCATCCTGTAGTCTTGTAACTAAGGCTGACATGTTCCTTAGACAGATTAATCAATATATAAGCAGTCAATGGCATCTCTAAGGGACCTACAGTTTAACGTGGAGTCCGAACCACTGCCTCTGAATTAAGAGCTGGTCTAATTATGAGGATTGTCTTTACGGATTGACGTAGTATACAATAGTTCGGACGTTAACCCACACAAGAGAACACTACACCCATCGACCGTTGCTCACAACTATGCACAATTCGTGACCTCCAAGTAGTTGGATTACAGGACAAGCCACTGTCCGAGTCTAATTTTATTTTTACTCATTTATTCAGCTACAGCCACCCTTATTGTGACTAATGGACCTGTGTTTAAAAAGAAGGCTCTTAATGCCTGGCAATCGGAGTGGTGAGACGAAGAGTAACATACTCCTTTTGGCCCTGTTGAAGAATCTTTGTGCTTTGCCCAAAGATTCTTCAAAAGCACTGGTTCACAACAGTCATCAGAGAAAGGACTTCTATATATGAACATGAACACACATAATATTTAAATTTTTCTGAAATTCGGAGGGAAACTATTTTTGGGTCTTAAAAATTTAATTTCAACTACATGTGGAAATCTATTTAATTTGATACTATTTCCAATACTTTTAATAGAAATCATGCATAAATTGTTCTCAGATTAAACACAAGTACTCCATGGTCTTAAATTACTTTTCAGTACTTAATGAATTACTTAGTCTAATAATGTGCAACATAGACATTTACGACATACGAGTAGTAAACAGGTTTTACAATACAACAATACTGTAGGGAAAAAGCAGCTGACTCTTTTGAATCGTCCTTCATTTTACAACGGCGACATAAACTTGTAGATTGTGTTGTGCAGTAAATCCGGCCTAACAATGTGTGGCGTGCCAGTTCTTGTTATCTTCTGACAACGGAGCGCTATCAAATCTTTCGTATATTGTTTTATCAACGCTAACGCGTAACTAAGTCTTTTTACATAGATTATTCTGGATTTTTACGATCGTGAAATTGTTAGAAAAATGTATGAAAATATAAACATATCACTGACTTAATTCCGTTGTATGAGCCTATAACTTCGTGTTATGACTTGTATAATAAAAACTTACGTCAGTCACAGTTCACATAAAGGTGTGGTTACCTCATCATCCTGTTGACTGGAATACAAGGTATTCTTTCGATGTTGCCAAAGACCTTCCCTCTAAAATTCCTGCACAATCAGAAAGCAAGATGGTCGGCAGTTTCCTCTTACTTTTGACATTTTCTGAAAAAAAAACATGTCAAGATCAGTAATCGATTTCACGTGAACAAACGCTAGTATTAGCTTATCTAAAATGTTAATACCTGAATGATCCAAAACATGTCTTATAAGGAGGCTATCATAAGGAAATTACAATCTTTTACTTGAATTAACCCAACAACTGAGACCGTCGCTTTTACGATGGTCAAACACTAGATGGGTATTAGGCAGTTAGTGCCATATGTCGTCATTTAGTGAACGTTTTAAGTCGGTGAGGGGTTTAGCCAACCCATCGCCGCCTGTAAGCTAATGATGGAATCATTAGAGTTCGCTGCTTTGCCGCTAGAGTATGCTTTACAGCTACTTAAACGTTTTTGACATGGATATGTCTTAGCTCTTGGGAGGAGGGTGTTAGAAATTTTGTAACATGAGAACAGCTGTTGAACTGAAAACATATCTATGATCTAACCTATTTCCCAGTGGCGGTTCGTGAGTGAAATGCTAGGGGGGCGCATACCGGGGGTCTTGGGGTTATGGATTACCCCCCAGGAGAGGGGGGGGTCTGGGTGTTCTCTCTGCGTCAAATTTTTGAAAAATAGGTGTATTAAATAGGTGTATAGGTGTATTTAGTGACTTTTTAAAGCAATCAATAGGTATTAAATTTGTGATGCGTGTGTTTCGTTTTTAACTAAAACATTCAGTTTTCCTCATAAACCTTGAATAATAAATACTATACTCTTGGTCTTATGGATCGACTTAATGTTGACTCTCAATTGTATGGATAAATTATATTGAACAAAACCTTTATTTGTTGTGTGATATTTTGTAAATAAAGACGTAAATACCTAACTTAACATTTTAGCGCCTTCATTTTTCACGTGGATGTACCTGCAATACACTACTGTTGTTCGTTTTGCAAACATAAGATGTTCTTAAACAAAAATTATGTCAACATGACAACAAACATTTATAGAATTCGCGAGTTTTGTTAATGTAGAAGCATTGTTTTTTGGTATACGGTTAACTGTGTACCAAAACTACACTACTTAGTTATATCAACACACACATAACCATAACACACACATAACACACACATTTGTGTTACACACAAAAACAAACAGACTAACTGCGCGCGGCAATCAACTGACAACTCGCCTCAAATGTTACTCTGCGCATGCGCGGACGCCGTCCCCACTCCCCAGACTTCCATAAGAGATACGCTTAGACGCGTCATAGCCAGCAGCCCCCACCACTATATCTCTCCTCATATAAATGCATTCATAGTAATGGATTCGGACGTTCTGGCGAGCGCCCCAACGCTACAAATACGAACATTTTCGCGCTATTTTTGTATGTTTTCCGGCTATATTTCCGTTGTATACTACTGTTAAAACATTTTGGTTAGTTGGATTTATATTTATAACTAAATAAGTATTTAATTATTTTTTCCTTTTTCGAATCTTTGGGGGGCGGCGTCCGAGAGACCTCACAGGCGAGCCGCCACTGCTATTGCCCAAAGGGAAGTAAATACGAACATTTTTGAGACGGTGTTTCTTTGGTGTAGTTGACTAAACCGTTGTACTGAGAGTGCAACGTTTAGGGCCAATCACAAGGACGCGGGTTCGAATCCTAATTTGGCTAGCAAATATGTGGGATACAGTGGAGGCAGGGCCCACCTTAAACAAACGGTGACCGACTTGGGTGGAAGTTGACGGTATTTGTAGGCTTCATTGGGATTGCAGTGGACACTTTTTTGCTTCTTTTTCTGTATGGTTAAGTGGCTGTCCTAAGGGAGTCTACAATCTTTTATTTGAGTTAAATACCTAAATTATTCGCTCCATCTGCCCGGCGAAGAGCGCCAGTGTCCACGGCCGGATCTGCACCCCAGGCGTGTGTCAACGACGGCGCCGTGGCTGGGCCAGCACAATGCCGCATTCGACTCACTCTTCGTCTCATTGTGGCTGTTTGTTGACCTTGAATTGTTATTACAAAATGTTGAAGAGTTGCTTGCAAGCGTTCTCTGGTAGTGATGTCTCTGGCTCTGCTCTGTAGACAACGCGACATAACGAGACACAGCCATGCTATAACCGTCGCGCCCTTACTGTTCATATGCATTTCTGCGGAGCCGTAGGGTTTGTCTAATACGGTCCAATACGTATTGGTTTACGTGATCGAGTAAAGGACTGTATTAGTAAAATAGACTGACACCCTCTAAAAACAGTTCAGTGATGCAGAGCTTCTGAGGTACTTAACAGAGGTTCTGTTAAATTGGGACGGTGGCGTGTCCTGTAATCCAGCTACTTTAAGGTCACAATTTATGGATATTTAAGAGTAATGTGCGGTGTATGTGATATGCTCTGGTGTGGATTAACGTCCGCAGTATTGTATATTACGTCCACAAAAACCATCCTCATGATAGTAGACCAGTTCGCTTTCAGAGGAAAAAAAGGTCTTCGGAGCTCACGTTAAACTGTAGTTCCCTTGGTTGTAATCGTGTGTTGCGCAATTAATTCACAGTCTTGTCTAAGGAATGCGTCAGCCTTAGTTGATATCAAGACTACAAGATCGCGCCACAATCATCTTGCACTTATTTCCCTTTCATATTTGACTTCAAATACCTACTTGGAGAGATCACCAGATGAGGAAGGATATATCATTATTCTAGAAGATATAAGTTAATAAGTTGTTCAAAGAAATCCGTTGACTTTTAACACATGTAATAAAAAATTTCTCTTGAGTTTCAGTTTTTTAAGAAACACATTTTAAATTAAAATAAATTTGATAATGCACACACAACAGTCTTTTCACAGTTTCACCCCCAGCCATGTGCGGGTTTACGCTCTATCACCTCAATGTACAGAGGTTCAGGTACAGCACGTCCTCTCAGGCCGGCTGGGGTAGGTCAGCTCTTCAGTAAGTACTTTAAGTGTCAATATTCCCAGTTTACGATGTCTAGACATATAAAACTACTACCTGTGCTGAAAACAGATCCTTCGGCCGGCTCTGCTAACAGCGCTATAGCGATTCGCAACTTATTTGTTCTATACAGTATTTTTGAAGAGTATATTTTGTAACTTACACTACCCTTTTTCCAGTATTTTATTATAATTTTGATAAATGATTAGGGGCCTTTTGTATTTCACTTGTTGCAATTTGAGTTCATCATATTTACACGTTGTGTAGACATTTTAGATGGTCTTGATCAGTTTTTTATAGCTCAAATCTCGATCTCGAGCTAAGCGTTCGCCAGACTATGCTAAAAACAATGGCTTCAGAAAACGTTTATGATCACACAACAATAACAAATAATGTCACATTATTTCAAGTACTGTATTTAGTTCGTTGAATGTAGCAAGTGAGTCAAGACAGTTTGAACAACAAAGGGGACGGACGTAAGAAGGTTGACTGTCCGTCGGTCAGTTTCAGGTGTAGATGACCAGCGCATTCCTCTATGGCCGTGCCGCTTTACTCTGTGTCATAATGGACATCATTACTCCATGGCACATCACACTCCCGCGCTGCGCCGGTCCCACAATCACAATGCTCCTAGTCGTTGTGTTGTGATGTGTCGGATTTCAATACGGTAAAAAATAAATCCAAGGTCTCTAACCTAGGAACCACTTATTACATTCATTGCGTCATTAGTTTACTACACGACTGTTCGTGTAACATTGATCGAAAAACTGTAATTATATTGGGTATTAGAGTGTTGATTTTTATCTATTACTAGCTGACCCGGCGAACTTCGTAACGCCTGACAGTAAATATATGTTAACTTTAAGATTGGCCATGTTTGAAGTCGAATAGCAATACGGCATCATTGTAAAAGGTTATTTATGCTGGGTCGCGGCATAGTGAATAACAATAACAAAACGATAAAACATATTAATAACATCCCCATAAAACAAATAAATCTGAGTGGATTAATTCACAATTTTCGAATCCAATCCAAACCCAAACGAAACCTAACCGTAATACGGCTTTTATAGGAAAGATATACAACAGCTGATTATTATAATAAACGTAATAATATAAACACTGTAATTGTTATATATAAGTGGCTTTAATCAGACAGAAGATAAAAATATAAATACATAATCCCCCAAAACCGAAACTATTAACGTGGTGAATAAAGCTGTTCATTTTTTTACAGTACACATTTACTTTATAGTTTAACATTAATGAATGATTCAGATGGCATTGGATAGTAAAGCATACGGTATTGCTAATGGAAAGTAAACCAATCAGCTGTAGCTCCGAAATCAAATGTTTTCATTGTAGACAATTTGTAAACAAACTTACTCTCCATAAGGTTAACATTAGAAATTTAAAACGCCATAAAATGGAAACTTATGGGGTTTTCGAAAACCTTCCCGGGCACATATAGAGCAACTTCCTAAAATTTCATGGCGATCGGATGAGTAGTTTGGCAACGCATAAAGGACACATACATACAGACATACATTCAATTTTATATATAGAGATTAAATACACTGTGACAAATTAGTTTATTTTAAGATTTCAAAAAAAGATAATTGTACCAAAAATTATTTGTAATAACTATCCGAACTTATTATAACCATTTTTTCTTTTCCAGGTACGTCTGAAACGGCTGCTAAAAACTGTAAGTGAAGATGTACCTTTAAAGTTTGTAAAAATTATTGTGCCTATACAGTAATTAGAAACGCATGATAAATAAAAAATATTATATAATGTCTTTTACGCCTTTTCTTGAAATTTAACAGATGGTTTACTCCAAAAAAATTAGATCGAGCAAGGAATTTATGGGATTTCTTTCATCTGTACTTCCCATGCTACAGACATTAGACCGATCTGATGGATACATTCTGATAAAATGTATCACATAGTATGTGAGTCAAGAAACAATCAATGTAAAAAGGGAGAAAAGTCCTGCTGCTATAGTGCAATATGGGTTAATGCGTATCTTCGTTTACAATGTTATTGCCATGTAGTTTTGTGATAGCAATTTTTAATAAATTACTTATAGCAGGTTTGCAAATGTATTTTCAAAAGAACTTATGGAATTGCCACATAAATAAAAGTTTTTTTTATGAGTAGTATGCTCCCTATTCTTGGATATCCAATGCTAAGATTATAGATTCATAACATAAATGCACTTTCAATATTAAGTTCCAAAAGTAAATTGCAACGAAAGTAAATTATTCACACCATTACTTTTAGATATTTTTATTGCATGAAAAAATTGTGATATTATTATTATCCATGCCAGAGATATATCTGTTAAAATACAGTTGTCGTGTAAAATAACACCGCCAATCAGCTGGTGAACTTCCCTCTCTCTCAGCCGGTTCTCGCTACGAGAATACCCGTTACTTTCCATTTGTTTGTAATTTGCCACAATTTGGTGTCACTCCCGCCACATTCCCGCCGCCACTTATACATAACCTCACGCCGCGGGTTACTTCTTCTTCTTCTCTCCTTACTATAACTTACGACCGTCACTTTTTACCCTTTAACTTGCCGATATCAAGTCATCGCCTCCGCCTTGCGGCGGCGGCGCGGTCAGCTCCTACCAGTAATGGATCTTCTACGTAATCGAATTTTCTTGTTTTCCGGTTTCTATGAGAGTTGACGATAAGATGTCTCATTATCTTTGCTTCGACTTTCGTAGTTTTTACGTTTTTCTCTATGAATATTTGTAATTTCAAGTGGATAATCACTTGAAGTAGTTACGGTTATAACTGTCAAAACGTATAAGGTTTTATACGTTTTGAGTCATATTGCTTATTTTTATGTTATAGGAAATGATCTTATTTATGCTTTAACCTATTGAAATTGTGAGTTTACTCGTAAAGTTCTTCAGATACTGTGGTTTAAAGTTGCACCACCCTCCTTAAAAATACATCCACGTCGCCTTGGACGGGGTCGTGTGCTGTAACCCAGCAACTCTGAGTTGTGGATACATTAGTTATGAGCAATGGTACCGGATGTAATGTTCTGTGGCCAACGTCCGTTTTTTTATACTATGTCCATCTGCTAAGACCATCTTCATAATTAGACAAGTTAGTAGTTTAGAGGCAAAAGTTGTTCGGATTCCTCGTTAAAATGTAGGTCCCTTAGATGCCATTGGCTGTTGGGCTATTAATAATTAAAAAAATCTGTCTAAGGAACTTGTCAGCCTTAGTTAGTAAAAAAAACTTCAAGATCGCGCCACATTCATCTTACACTCATTTCTCATTCATACTTTGCTTAAAATTGTTACCCGGGGCGGTCGCAGTTTCAAAAAGTAATCTAATCTAACCTCTTTTACCTATACTTTCTCCGTTCACTTAGATTACACGTTCGTAATCTAGCTTCTAACCAAGTAATTTTTAAAATTTAGAACTTACTGTTCACTGGTAACCCTTTTTTTATTGTTCTAACTACTCCAGAGCCTTTTAGAGTTGGGAGATTAGAGTCAATAATCGAATCCGCTACACCCACCTTTCCCTCATATTTATTAAGTCAGTTTATAATCAAAAAGTGATTTTATATAGTATTTATTTATATTGATTCTCCTTTTAAACGTTTTTATAATACATTAAAACATTATAAATGGTCACACAATCCGGAATCGAAATGGCGGCCCTTGGATTATAGGTTGAATTCGCTAGCTAGAAGTTGTCGAAGGATTTAAAAAATGATTACCTTTGTTATAAAATAGTCATTTTACAGAATTAGGTTACAATTCCGCTCAATGTAATCAAGATAAATTCAGTCATCCAGGTGAAGCCATTTCTCGCTAGACGATTCCTCAGTTTCATCCATCACGGACCAGATGTTCGCGGGTGTCACTGTCACGCTGTCGTCTGCTGTCGCGGTCACCACGATAACAGAGACATCTGGCGGCGCAATTAGTCACCAGAGAAGATAATGCAAACTACTTCTTTCTATGAGTGTTTACACTCCTGTTATTTCTGTCATTTAAATAGGCCGTCGTATTGCTAAATACCCCCGTCGCAGTAGACCTGCGTACTCAGCGAATTTCCAAATCAATAATATGGCAATTATAGTACACGTATGTGACAAGATTGATCAATCAATAGCTGTTGATAAATTAGAGTATTCGCCTAATCTCCATAACATTAACATTGGAAAGAGTAGGGGTCTATGCAGGTTTGCTGCTGTGAGATACCACATGCCCTTTTAGCATAAACGTATGGATCCCAACCACATGGAGCTAAATACAAAGTTTCATCCAAAATTGTAAATTAGTAAGGGAAATATTAATTTTCCTTATCCTCCATAAAATTATCATTGGAGCCCCCTAAATACAATGTACTGTATTTAGATTGTTTAATATCTTGGTAACCGTTGGAGATAGAGAAAAACTTTGAAGAAATAAATTGTGTAGTTTATTGAGCTGATTCTAATGGTGAAAGATAAAATTTGAAAATTTTAAAAATTATATTGAACAAACGCAAAACCCCAATTTTTGGGGTACAAAACCCCCCAAAACTACCTATTCCGATTGGCCGATATGTCTGGATTACGAACTAGTCCGAGCAAATGTGGGAATACACGTTTTTACCGAATTTGGTCTCGATCAGACCATTTTTACGAGAGTTATCGTGTTCACAGACACACACACACATATAAATAAATTTTAACGACTATTGTTTTTGGTCTCTGGGCACCCAAATACACAAAAATAACATGGTCCCGGGCCATGGGTCTTGCCATGAGACCTACGGTAATAGCTTATTCCCTATGGGAAATTCGCTAAACTGTATGAACATTTTATCTGTGATACGGCTTTGGAATATACCAGAAAGCAGTTGTATACAATACGGCCACTCCTCATTAGCATTAACGAGTCTATAGTAGCTTCGCCATCTTGGATTTTTAAGGTCGTTGAAACATATTTAGATAGGTGATGATGAGACATGTTGGAAAGGCCAACATTGAAAAGATACATTCGTTGTTGTTTACCACAAAGAAGAAAAGTGTGTCCAGGAAGAAAATTTACTCATAATGTTATCAATCTTTGATACCTGCGTTATTAGGGCGCATTATTCTTGATGAAGTTTATAAATAATGTTTAATTTGTTTTTATTTTTGTATTACTATTTGACTTTCGAGCTACTGTCATTTTAAACTGGCATTTACTTAAATGAGGTTCATTGTAATATTTGACCATATGGTCATAAATTCGCTTCATGATAATGAATAAACGGTACCAGTGAACTGACACATACTTTCTCCCTTAAGTAAGTTCAAGAAAGACAATCTATAATAAAACTATCATGTTCTCCAAAGTTCATCTAAATAAATATCATTTAATAATTTATTGTTTCAAAAATAATCATCCCATTTCTGAAAATAAAAACAAGAGAGACAAAGTTAAATTAATTGTTTGAATTGTATGGGGGGAAACACCCCCCCCCCCCGGTAATACCAAGCTTTTTTGAGTTGGTTCTTTTGGGTGATTTGGCCTTACACTTCATACCAAGTTTCATGGAAAACGGTTAAAAAATAAGGAAGAAATTGATTTTTTAATATTCTCCATAAGAATAACATTGGACGCTTTCAGACAACGTACTGTGTTTATCATGGACAGTAAATTTAACTTTTCTCTGGAACCGTTAGTCGTAGACAAATAATTCTAGATACTAATTTGTTTAGTTTTTTAAGCTGGTTTCAATGGTACCAGTAAAGTTATACTTTACTTTTATTGTTTTCGCTGAAATATAAAAATTTGATTTTTTTGACATTTAAAAGCCCATAACTTTTGAACCGTCATTTTTACAGATATGCGGGTGGTGTCAAATTATTTAGTACTCTGTACACTATAAACTGTCAAATTTTAATAAAAATCGTTAGAGCCGTTTTTGAGAAATTGGGATTTTTCACGTTTTTAAGGGTTTTTAGGGGTGAACCACCCTTAAAAATCAAAAATTCAAAAAAATGAAAAAAACGCCTGGAGATACCGTGAATATATACATACATGCCAAATTTCATCTAAATCGGACCAACGGGGTAGGCTGTGGCACTGTACACATCCAGACACACACACACACGGACACACGGACGGACAGACATCACGTCAAAACCCACTTTTTTGGATTCAGGGGACCCCAAAACGGATATATCCACCCTCAACTCAAATTCGAAAATTTTGACGAAAACAATACTTTCTCCATATACTACGTATAAGGGGAGAAAGTAAAAAGTATTTTCATTCATTTATTCATCTTCTGTATAAGATTACTGTACTTTCGTCGGCAGGAAAAACGCAATGTGAAAAATTAAATGAGCCTTACAGTGCACGTATTACCTTTATTTCACCCGAATCAATCAATTTGTGTCTAAATAGGCGTCTTGGGGAAATCCGTCGGTTGATGGGCGCGGGCCAAGGTGACTACTAGGAGCGTCTCGCGTAGGCGGAGGCCGCACTGGGACTGTCACGGAACAAGACTGGGTCAGTTGCGTGTTGGGGTAGCGGCAGTGAGAAGCAACCCATCAGTGAATATCGATATTTACAAGATTATATCGATATCGTGACTTGCGATGTTATCGGATATTGAAACATAATATTGTGATTAACGGAAATATGAAATCGAAAGCAATTCTTGTAAAAATACTACATTTTTAGTTCATCTAGTACAATATTCAAGTACGTCGTTTAATTTTACTATTGACGAAACAAGCTAAATTTAACCTTATCCAAACATGTGTTTTCTGGGAATTCAGATTTTATTAATTTTTCACTTTCTCTTTCGTTCTCTCTGTTGTGATATGATCACTATACCAGTTGTTTTGTTAGTGTAAAAGGTCTTGTTTAATTGGTATTAATATTTTCATACACGATTCTAGTTAGAAATTAATACTGACTGGGACGGTGGCGATGTCCTTTGTCCTGTAATCTAGCTACTTGAGGGTCACGAATTGTGGATAATTGTGAGCGATGGTTGGAGGGATTCGCACATAATTTAAGACACATAACGCACAAATCTGGCTTGGTGTTCTGCCCCATGGCAGAAACCTGTAACGACATTGAAAACGAGCGTTACAGAGGTTTACAATAATCTGAATCTTTATCACAATAATTAAATTAGAAATGCAATGTGAACGGGATTCTTTATAATGTGAAAAATTAAATGAGCCTTACAGTGCACGTATTACCTTTATTTCACCCGAATCAATCAATTTGTGTCTAAATAGGCGTCTTGGGGAAATCCGTCGGTTGATGGGCGCGGGCCAAGGTGACTACTAGGAGCGTCTCGCGTAGGCGGAGGCCGCACTGGGACTGTCACGGAACAAGACTGGGTGAGAAGCAACCCATCAGTGAATATCGATATTTACAAGATTATATCGATATCGTGACTTGCGATGTTATCGGATATTGAAACATAATATTGTGATTAACGGAAATATGAAATCGAAAGCAATTCTTGTAAAAATACTACATTTTTAGTTCATCTAGTACAATATTCAAGTACGTCGTTTAATTTTACTATTGACGAAACAAGCTAAATTTAACCTTATCCAAACATGTGTTTTCTGGGAATTCAGATTTTATTAATTTTTCACTTTCTCTTTCGTTCTCTCTGTTGTGATATGATCACTATACCAGTTGTTTTGTTAGTGTAAAAGGTCTTGTTTAATTGGTATTAATATTTTCATACACGATTCTAGTTAGAAATTAATACTGACTGGGACGGTGGCGATGTCCTTTGTCCTGTAATCTAGCTACTTGAGGGTCACGAATTGTGGATAATTGTGAGCGATGGTTGGAGGGATTCGCACATAATTTAAGACACATAACGCACAAAATCTGGCTTGGTGTTCTGCCCCATGGCAGAACCTGTAACGACATTGAAAACGAGCGTTACAGAGGTTTACAATAATCTGAATCTTTATCACAATAATTAAATTAGAAATGCAATGTGAACGGGATTCTTTATAGGATATGAAATTGTACTCACATTAGGCCTAATGGTTTGAATAATTGATCTTCATGAATTAAACCCGATTATTTTTTGTCTATATTATCAGGTCGTAACGCGTCAGCATGAGTACAATTTTCTATACATCATCTATCAAATCGTCTTTACTGGGAATTATTAATGCAGTTATTGCATTCTAAATCAGTATTCTTCATAACACTGTTTCATTCAAGAACAGATATAAGGAAACTATCCTCCTTTTTAACGGATTTTAATATAAAATCTTCGATCATCCGTAAAGCTAAATAGTAATCATAGACCTTACTAATCTAAAAAATGACGTTAAGCAATTTTCTAAAACCTCTAATTTACGGAAAAATATATCATTCGAATGAATAGTTTAAATGAACGATAAAAATTTAACAACTATGCAACCATAACACGTGCTAATTTTGTTACAGCCTATAATACTGTATTATTGAATATATCCCGGCAGGGTAAATTAGATTTGAGGGGGGAGTAAAGTTGCTGAAATTAAAGTTTGATAATTCGATAAACCTCTTACGACCTTGGGGAACATTGTTGTGCACTTCCAGGCGGGAATTTCACTTTTAAAGCACTCAACCCAGGTTATGTAGTTTCACAATATCGTCTTGCAGTTAACACAATTAAATGCTAGTTTTGATAGATTACCGGAATACTTTGAAATTTACAGAAAAATCTCTCTGTTTGTGTTCATTTGTTTTAAAACTGCATCAACGGTTTCCAAATGAGCAGTTCCGTTTTCTAATGTTTGGAAAGTACACGTCCGCGGAGGGCTCTATCAGCACGTCGCGACGCGGCGGCGACGTGACACGGCGACAGCAATCAATCAGTTATCAGCAGTTGCAGCCACCCAGTGACACGAAGTAACGGTTACTTGTTCCGGTGACAGTTGACGGTCCACTGTCGCCGGACAGCTGGGTCGTGGTCTCTAGGCTGTAAACACGACTGGTGACCTGATTTTTTTAACCCTGTAACTGTAGGCTTTTAACTCATTTTGCAACTCTTCTTTTAATATTCAGTTGAAAAAACACATAAAACGCGCCTCTTCTTTTACCATACAATAGTAAAAGAAGCAAAACAGGTTTAAATTGCAATTCTAATTAAGCCTAAAATTCCGTTAAATTTCACCTAAGCCGGTCCCATTTATTTTAGCTAGGCCCTCCCACTACTATTCCACACACTTGCAAGTGTAGGGATTGCTCGTGATGGGTATACGAACCCGCACACCTTCCGTTTGGTTTAAATGTTACATTCGCCAGTGATACGCCTGAGGCCCTTTTTATGCACGGCGTTGTGCGACGGTCGTCGGGCGACCGTCGGGCGAGCGCCGGGCGAGCGTCGGGCGACCGTCGCGTAAGCGTGGGACCGGACGAAACCACCAGTCCACCACCCCACGCACACTCACAGTTGGCCTCACAGTGTTCTCCGTCATGGATTCCTGTGTAATTTATATGTTTTTAGGGCTCAGATATTGATTATAATAATAGTGAACATACCTATTTTGTTTTTTAAATATAACTTTTTCCTTCAAATTCCGGCACAGTCAGACAACAAACAAAATTCCACGCATCTCTTTTTTCATTCTATCTTTATACTCTTCCTTACTGCAATCCCAAAGTTCAGGTTTCGACTTAACTGCATCAATTAAAGGTTCCCATTTTCAACCATTTTCCCAGGCACGAACCAACTTCAACTTTTTCAGTAAACATCAACAGCATCAACATAAATAACTGTCGGACTGCTCCCACTCAACAAACCCACGTGGTGAGGAGGGGAGAGGAAGCGTCGAAACGACGGTCGTCGGGCGAGCGCCCGACGGTCGCCCGACGACCGTCGTTTCGACGCGCGTCGAAAGACGCCGTGCATAAATAGCTCAATATACCATAATGTTATTAAGGCAAATTTTCGACGAGCGCCCGACGGTCGTACTTTAACTATCGACGTCGTGTTTTTGACGACGGTCGCCCGACGACCGTCGGGCGTCGTGCATAAATAGACACATTTACGCCAATGTACACACTTATACACCCCTACTGGCTACCGGTGGGCGGCTGCCTTCTGTCGTCCTGGAGGTTACGGCGGAGCTGCGGTCCTGCTGAGGGAGGAGGGTGATGGGGAAGTGATCTGTTTAAATGGTGTCTGTGCTTTTTCAAGTTTTGAGTGTGTTGCAGTCAAAGTCTCTAAAATTATATTGGTCTCAATCTACCGACCCCCGGCGTCCGATCTCGATCTGTTTTTATTGGAGCTTGAGAGTCTTTTAAGTTTTTTATGTCATAGGATCAAAGATTCCGTCAGTGTTGTCATAGGTTCGGATTTTAATATTGACAATCTTGTACCTAGTAATAAACTGAATAATTTTGTTAATTTACTGAAATCGTTTAATCTGTATCTTCGCAATTCTGTTCCCACTCATGGGGTTAAATGTATTGACAATTTTGCATCCAATGTAGATATTAAATGTAGCGTAGGGAGCTATAAAATCTCTGACCATAATTTTCTTATTGGAGATATTGTTAGTCATTGTCAAAATAGGGAGCCTGTGTATTGTATGATGAGCTATAGAATAATGAATAAAGCTAATATTAACAAGTTTGTAGATAGTCTTGCTGAAGTTGACTGGCATTTAGTTTACAATGCTGCCGATGTAAACTTAGCTTTTGAAAATTTTATGTTCATAATTGTTTCTCACCTGAATAACTCATGCCCCAAGTTCTCGAAAATTATTAAAAAACAGAAAACTAATAAAGCTTTAAATTTTTGTAAGAAGTGGTTTAGCCCTGAATTGCGAAGCATGAGAATCAAATTGATTTTTTTGTATGATGTATGTAAAATGTCTAATAATGAGGCCATTAAAATCAAGTATCTTCAGTATAGAAAGCTATATAAAGATAGCATTAAGAAAGCCAAAATTGAGTTTAATGAACTACATATTAGTAAAGCTAAGAACAAATGCAAAGCGGCTTGGAGTGTAATTAAAGGAGAGTCTGGTATTTCAGAGAAAAAATCTAAAACAACCCTTAGTGCTAATGATTTTAACAATTATTTTATTTCAGTTTTTAATAATAATAATGGTGCTAAGCAAAACAATGAGTATGCAGTTGACTCTGTGAATGTTGCAGCATCAACTTTTCCTGTGGTTAATGGGTACAGGCACATGGTCTGGAGCTTTGTGTGTCATGATGAGGTTGTAGCTATTGTTAATAATATGAAACCAAGTGACAGTAAAGATTTCTATGAGCTCTCAAATAACTTAATAAAGAAAATTCTGCCCTTCATTATTGTACCACTTACTAGTTTGATTAACAGGATTCTGTTACAAGGACTTTTTCCTGATTGTCTTAAGATAACTAAAGTTGTTCCTGTACACAAAAAAAACAATGTAAATGATCCATCTAACTTTAGACCCATTGCACTTGTGCCAATATTTTCTAAGATAGTTGAATGTGTTATTAAGTTCCAACTTGAACGATTTTTTATAAATAATAACTTTTTTTCGATGGAACAGTTTGGGTTTTTAGCTGGTTCATCCACAGTGCACGCTGTAACTGATGTAACAAATAGTATTTTAGAGGCATTTGAAAATAATTCTGTTTTATGTTTGGATATGCTTGACTTAAGTAAGGCATTTGACTCTGTTTGCCATGATACCCTGCTTAAAAAACTGTCAAATTATGGAATTAGAAATAAAGAACTAAGGTTGTTGAAATCTTATTTAATGAATAGAAAGCAACTTGTAATGGTGAAGAACCAAGAGTCCTCCTTAAGAGGTATCAAGAGGGGTGTTCCTCAGGGCTCAGTCCTAGGACCGACTCTCTTTATCATCATGGTCAATGATCTCCCTCGTAGTTTGCCTTGCAAGTCGGTGCTCTATGCTGATGACACTTCTCTGATAACACAGAGTGACACAATTCAAGGGGCTCTTCATGACTCCATAAGTAATGTGGAAAGGGCTAAATCCTGGTTCCTCTCCAATGGCTTAACTCTCAATTGTGAAAAAACTGAACAGATACTTTTTACGCTAAAAAAAGTAGACATATTGAATAAGCCAATTAAATTACTTGGTATTAGCTTAGATGAAAAGCTCTCGTGGGTTGAACACACAAATAAAGTTTTAAATAAATTGTCAAGGGTTTTATATCTCCTTCGAAAGTTGAGAAATTGTGTATCCGAAAAAATGCTTCTCATGGCATATCATGCTTTCTTTCAATGCCACATATCGTACGGGGTTTTGTTATGGGGCAATAGCGTTGGAGCAGCAGAAGTTTTTATTGTACAAAAGAAAGCCATAAGATTAATTGCAGGAATTAAGCAATCAGAGTCGTGTAAACCTTTTTTTATTAAGTATAATATATTAACTTTAAAAAGTGTATATATTTTAAACAATTTAATACATGTCAAAAATAATATTGATGGCTATGCGCTTAGGAGTGACTCCCATTCTTATGCAACAAGACATTGCAAAGACTTAAACTTACATGCAACTAGATTGGATAAGGTTCAACGTAGTCATAAGGCTGTTGGCATCAGACTATTTAACAAGCTCCCGGCCCATGTAAAGGAGATGCCCCTTAAGAACTTCAAGAAAGTTTTAATGTCATTCCTTTTAAAAAATGCTCCTTATTCATTAGACGACTATTTTAAGATGGATATTGTATAGCATTGGACGTAATATTTAAGTAGCATTATGTAAATTGTATTGACTATACCTATTGTCTATTGACTTAATGGTAAATAAAAATGATTTGATTTGATTTGATTTGAAATGTATTTTCCTTACGACCGTCTTTCGACGCTCGACGCCCGACGCCGTGCATAAAAGGGGCCTGAGGAAGCGTTTAGTGGCTATGAAACATACTCTAGTGGCAAAGCAGCGAAATCCATAAGTTAGTTCCAGAATTAGCTCATAGGCGGCAGTGAGTCGGTTGATCGGCTCGGCGACTTAAAAGTTCTCTAAATTGACGAGATGACACAACCTGCCTCTAACGTGGCTGATGTTCGACTTTCGCAAAACCATCGGTCACCTGAGAATGTTTTACAAGGAAAACCTCCAAACATGCCAAAGTTTATATTGTTTTAGTGGAATTGTTATATAAAACGTTATACATTATTCACGTGTAAATTTACTAGATATTTTTAAAATTATATAATCAACATAAATATTTCTATATGCATTGTTCCTTCAATATACATCAAGAACATTTTGGGGTTTCTAATGCAGTACTGTAATACTTATGGATTTTATTACAAACAGAAGGACATTTATTAAATTAAATAAATAAATGTTTATGCAGTAACTTATGTTTAGAACAATAAACTTAATCGATACACGACGTAAAAATTTAAGTTATTTCTTCTATCTAAGCTATCTATATAGCTAGTATTAAAATATTTTTCTAGGCTATAAACATTTAAAAATATGTCATTTTCATTTCCGTGGTCAAATTCAAAAGAGAAAAATTCAAACTCTGCAGCAAATGAGGAAGTTTCCAATGAAACGTATTGTGTGGAGCTCAGAATCTTCTTTTCAAAGGATTTGTAAGGCGACCAAATTGGCAAGTACGAGAGTCCGATCAAAGATGCAGCTTCTGGGAACTCGTTAGTCAAATACAGCCACAGTATCAGCTGATTAAAACTTCAGACGCCGTCTACAATCAGCTGTTCAAGTCCCAAGCCTCATTACAAAATCAGGTGATTATCAAAACCACTTAGCGGTCGCTGTATTGTTTTAGAATCTGACATAAAATCGATTAAATGAAGGTTTTATTTTGTGAAAAATTATTATATGTGACATAAATTTAATTTTTAGATTGGATTGATTTATGATTAACGAACAGTTTTCTTTTCTCATAAAGCCTAACTTATTTATTCTTAACAAAAATTCCTACACGTTATCTTTGATTGCTAATCATTTCTTTGCTTACTCGGCTGTTGCAGCATATCGCATTCCAGACCATTAATGCATGATGCAATTAGCTGTTTTCCGAGAACCCTTATACTAAGTAGGACCTAATAAAGCTAGTGATACCAACCGAATTATACCAGTAGTAACCTTTCATGGCTGCATCTTACGGTTTGATATCAAAAGCGTTATTTTAATTTGTTCAAGTGTCATTACTTATTTATACACTTATCAGGAGCTATTTGAAAATGTGAACCGCTTCAAATAAGAATAATAAGAATAAGAATAAAGTTTATTTCCAAGAGATACAACAGTTTACATAATAACACGTACAGTACTTGCTTTCTACATACAAACATCAATCTCTTAGCACTCATTAGATAGTTTAGCAAAAAATATAAGTACAGTAATAAAACACCAACAAATAATAAACATAGAAAATTCACTGTAATATAACTTACTCACTAGGCTATAACATACTAAATAGATATAATGCACTTAAAATAATATGACTAAATATGTTCTCTTGAAAATAATAATGCCTCTAAAGGAAAAATCCTGAGGCATTTCATAGAGGCTGGACGAAAGAAAAAACTATTTGAACAATTAATAAGACAATAAATTGTGTAAATATTTGTAAATGTTGTTTACTAAGTTTGCCTTTGGTTACTTGTGTATTTAAAAAAATCTACTAACATTAATAGATAAATAGGTAAATAAATATAAAGTGAAAAACTATACTTTTTAAATCAGTAAATCCTCAACATCATCTAGTTCTTCAATAAGTTACTACATTTTACATAACATTTACGATACGAAAATAAAGATAGGAACTCTCTGCCATTTAGTCCTAAAAGATTATATAGTTTGGGAGCAAGATAATTAGTTGTAAGACTGTTTAAAAAGGTCGTGCAATCAAAAATGTATTTCTGTGTCCAAATATATCTAAATATATCAAACACAAGAAAGAGAACAATAAGTAAATCTTATTAGTGATTGGTGAAGTGATTATCTAGCTCGGTTCATAATCCGAATGTAACCGGTTCTATCACGGACTGGGTCTAGCTGCCATTGATTTGTCCCCTATTAGGTATTTATTCTGACGATTGAAATTATCATCAAAATATCATCAATATCATCACACTCATCTTTAACTCACGTTCAAGTTGATGCCTGAAAAAGGGGCTCAGTGTTTTAAGTAATGATAATGATAAAATTAAGGGAGTCTGTTGTACCGTACCTCTGTAATCTTAAATTTTAGTCCGATAAGAACAAAATTTTGTTTTGTGACAGCATTACTATTCAGTTGTAAAAATGTTTGAGGTGTCAAATCGAAGATAAAGAAGTTATGTACAATGTACGGAATTAAATTTTAAATTTTTTTAAATTATTCTATTATAAAAAAGATATTTTGCAAAAGATATTTCGTATACCACACTCCCAACGTAAAAATATACGTATAAAGCAAATGTGTTCAGCTATCCCAAACAGCTGTCCTTATATGACGTCACGTCAGTTACAATTTTCGCATGACTCAAATTGCATCTCTCTCCCAAGAGATTACATATCACAGAGAATGTTTTCAGTTCCTCTAAACAGCTGTCCTTATAACGGGTGGGTTTCACAAAACCGAGTTTTCACTACGCCGAGTAAGGCTAAGGCTGTTGTGAACCGCTCCCCTTATAACAATATGGCATCACATCCTTTTCAAATTTTGGTCTAACGGGTTGCCAATACTCCCCCCCCACCAGAGCCAAGACGTACGTCAACAGCTAATGATTTCGGAACGGTTACTTCGACGGAATAGTAACTATCACAGTAATTTCTGGATACGTAACTTGGTGTGGTCAGATGCGGTATCTGTTACTCTGGTAACTGTCACCTCAGTTCCGGCACCGGAAGTGACGGCTGAGTGCTGTCACTGTGACCCGGTCACTGGTCGCGGTCAGCCCGCATTGCTCAGTGTTGCCTTATCGCCAACGGTGCTTTCATAGCCGGGAAATACCAATAACTGGGTTTACTGGTGATTACTTGCTGCACTCTCAGCAGTTCGGGATACGAATGGTTATGACAACTGGAAAAACTTAACGATAAGTGTAACTATCGTTTTACAGTATGAGTTTGGAAGAAGAACTAATTTTTGCGGAAACAATTACTGTTTTTGTACATCCTATTTCGGCGAAATTTTTATTTTTGTGACTTTCTTGTATAAATAATATGTTCTGATTAGGGCCTACTAATCTTCAAACTAAAAAAATTGTTTGACGGTTTTAATTGTATTGAATTGGATCAGAGTTTACGTAGTATATTATTATGGATTGGTTGATGCCTAAAATGTGACTTTTTTACAAAACTGAAATGCCTTCCTATCATCGAAAACATCTCAAAACCAGATACTCTAAAATAAAATACCAGTAAACCATTCCAAAAATTACGTAGATGTATCATTTTCCCAAGGTTAAATTCTTATATAGTCTTCATTTCATTTCATTAAATCAAGTGCATTTCAAAAAGGGAAAAACATTTGAGAAAGATTACACACAAAAAAGTAACATAACAAATTTCCCCGCTAAGATCTGTGCGTGGAAATGCGTTCTTACACAACAATAATGTACCTAAAAAAACTAAAACAACAAAGCAAGGAATACCATTGTCTTATAACTTAAAAACAAATACGATAAGGTTCATACAAGAATAAAAATGAAAAACCATTATTAAACAAACACAGAAAGAATTCATAGAGGAAAATTAAAAAAATCTATTCTATTACGTGGGAAATAACTTAGATCGTGGATATGTCTGAAGGGAATATTTTCAGTTCCTCTAATCAGCTGTACTCAAAACCATGTTTGGGTCCAAACCCAAAAGCCAGTCTGAGGTCGACAACCATCTAAAATAATTTTGGTTGAAACCAGTAGTTTAGACGATATGTTAGACAAATTTAATTATGGCATACTATTCCTCAATAAGAAGTAATTATCCGAATTTTAGCCAATTAAAGTGTATATAAACAGATTTTACTTTTTCAACCAATTAGAAGGCTACGGTAATACAATCTCTAACGGATGGAAATAAATCTAAAAAGTAGTTTGATTCTATAAAATATATATTTTCAAATGTATCAGAATACTACCCAAGTGAAGTTAAACTTGGAATTGAAATTGAAATGATTTACTTTGAAGGGGACAAGCTGGAGCGAGCCGCTTAGTTTGAAAGTCAGATTAAAGGTCGAGTCCTTTGTACATTCTGTCTTATCTTATATTGTACATATAATATTATTATATCACATTATTGGGTTCTTATACTTTTTGTTTGCAAAAGTAAAAAATAAAAAATTAAATAAAAAACTTTTGGAGGTTCATATTAGATACCTGGGAATGGCAGAAAGATTAATGGAAATCTTTCCCCCCTCTTTTTCCGAATCATTTGGTGCTGACGTACCATACGATGAATAATGCAGGCTTACTTCTAACCGATATGTTATCAGTTAATAAATATTTAGACACTTGCCATAATAAATGTAGAAGTTAAGAAAATAAGTAAAATTAATTGGTTGGTCTTGTTATAGTGCAACAACTACCCTTACTGAATTAAATATCTTACTGACGTTGAAATGCTCTTACAGGGGTTGTGTTGGTGGCTCATGAAACAGAATACGAATTAGATATACAGTAGGTATCTCAGAACCAACCTTTCAGGTATCGCTCGTTTAAAATTTAAATATCACATTTAAAACGTCCAGAAATCTTCAGATACTAGGTATGCTTTGTACTTACAAAGCATTTATTTTTCAAAAAATATTTTTCTCCAAAACTCACGAACTTACGATTTTAAAATTTGGCAACCATTTATTTAATAAACAATAGGTAGGACGATCTACGAAAAGATCCAAAAAGATTTCAGCGTTTTAAAATGGCTGCCATTTTAAATAAGAATAGATTTAAAAGTGAAATTCCATCCAAAGATTACGAGAATAAATTGCATTAGGTAAATTAAAGACAAATCTATCTTCTCTATCTCATTTTGAAAATCATATATATGACAATTTCTGTTGCGCGAAGCTGTCGGTGATGGTCCAATATAGGTGATTTTTCAGACATATCCTCTAAAACAATGAAATAATTAAAAATTGTATGTGCTCTAACGGTCTCGCATATAAAAGTGTCATATCTGGTTTAACTTTCATTCGATTTTCTAATAGGTTTTTATTTACTTCCTTATTTTTTTGTGGGAAATAGGTTAGATGATGGATGTGTCTAGAGGGAATGTTTTCAGTTCATTTAAACAGCTATTCTTAATAACCAAACTTCTGAAACATCATGTGTTCGAGTTATTTTGGCTGTATTTTGAAGGAAAGTTGATTAAATATCTGGTACGCCAATATCTAGTCCTGTTACTATTTTTCTATACTGTCAAGGACTGAGCAGGTGATGTTTATATAAATCGTGAGTTTTATCTGTGCAAGGTTCCACCTCGTCCTCTCTATCTTATTTATCACCTGTGCTCGACGGCCGACGGAATGCTCTATGGCTACAAGATGCTTCCCTACAAGACCGCCCGTCGCTTACGTCACTCTCTACAAGTCTTCACGGCCAAACGTTGTGCAACTTGACTTTATTTAAGTATCTTAATCCCATGTAGTCACGTAACTCTTTTCCATTCCTGTCGATCACAATACAGTATATATTTACAGTACCACTCACGAAAAATTCCTTTCAGACCTTCAGAGCCTGCTGTTTACATATTCTTTTTCATTTTAGACTCGTATGAAAAATGTTAATTTTGTGTTAATTTGTTATGTGTTTTTGCATTACTGATTACACGATATACGTAGAAAGATAATCGAGGTCAACTTAATGGTTAAGTGGATATCTAAAAACTATTTAAAAAGATTTGTTTTGTTTTCTGGAAAAATATTACTGTCACACAATTATATCTGATGAATACCAATTATTTTTGTTATGATTTACACATGAAACTTGTTTAACACAGTTTTCTAGATCGGTATTTTACCTATATTTTAACCTATAACTTAACCATCTTTTTACGAAACAAACTTAAAACTTGCAATACTATAACACAAATAACATGGTTCTTATATATCTAATATCCAAGTTGACGGAGGTTTTGCAGACTGTTAATACTCATTTCCCAACAGCACAGTTTCAAATAAAAAAAATCTGTAACGTTGTAATGTATCATAAAACCATGTAACGGGTATGTCTAGCGATCTATAGCATTAAAATTTAACTTATTTTTTTACTAAGCACATACATGATCGACTATTTAGAGTATTGCTAAACAATCAGCTTTACAAAATACATTTATAAAGGTTTATTAACATTTAACCACACAGATCACTGGTAAATATCATTATAATGTTTCGTGGTTGGTAGGAAGCTGGGTTTAACTGAAGTCAACACGGTTATCAATACTAGTTTGAAGTTGTGTTCCACCACGGCGAGATGGTGGAGACTGTGCTATGTGCGAGTGTCGTCGGCCGCCTGGAGGTTATGTTTCCATTATTTATACCATCGCGGTATGAATTATTTATACCTCATTGTAACCATGTTTTGTATCGTATACTGTATTGAATACGCCGGTTGTATTTTAAACTGCAAAGAGCATTAGAAGAGTTTCTTTTTTATAACATAAAATTTAGTTTTCATTTCACGTTTTTGAAGTGGTAAGCTTGGTGTTCTATTTTAAGTTGTAAATGTTTTGGTGATATACCTCTAATAGTTCTAGCATAGTAGATAGTTCAAGAGAATATCACATCCAACGAGCACAGCTCACAACTATTCTCCAAGTGGAATATAGCCAGAGGTCTTCCCTCTCTCTAGGTAGTAACAAATGTTTTGGAACACAAACAAAAAGTGTGTACCCCAAAATGGGGTTTTTTTGCGTTTTTCACATGTAATTTTTAAAAATTTCTAACTTTATATTTCACCATTGGAATCAGCTTAAAAAACTAAACAATTAAGTTCCTTAAAGTTTTTCTCTATCTCCAACAGTTACCGAGATATTAAAAAAATCTAAACACAGTATGTTGTATTGTGGGGCTCCAATGTTAATCTTATGGAGGATAGGGAAAAATTAATATTTCCCATATTAATCAATATTTTTGGATAAAACTTGATATTTAGCTTCATGTGGTTGAGGTCTATCCATTTATGCTTAAAAATCATAGTTTATGTGTTTATCATGGCAGCAAACCTGCATACTCTTTTCCCATATTAATCATATAGTGAATAGGCAAACTCCTTTATTTATGAACAGATATTGATGAAAGTTGATATAAATGATGAAAAATTAATTGTTTACGCTAGAAACACCTACTTTCAGCGTTCCTCACAGCAGCAAACCTGCATACTCTTTCCCATGTTAATATATGGAGAGTAGGCAAATAATACTCGTATTTATTGACAGTTAATGATCAAACTAGTCATATATTATTATTATGTTATTTTTGGAAATTCTCATACGCAGTCTTGCGACGATTTATCATAAAATTTGTTTTCATTTCACTTTTGAAGTGGTAAGCTTGGTGTTCAATTTAAGTTGAAATTATGGTGATATACCTTTATTTGCATAGTAGATAGTTCAAGAGAATATCACATCCAACGAGCACAGCTCACAACTATTCTCCAAGTGGAATATAGCCAGAGGTCTTCCCTCTCTCTAGGTAGTAACAAATGTTTTGGAACACAAACAAAAAGTGTGATACCACGTTTTGTTTGTAATGGTTGAGAAAAAAGGAAAAACTGCTGTATAGATGAAACGTATTGAAGGTATATTAGAAAGGTATATAAGAAAAAACAATACCTTTTAAACGAAAATAAAATAAAAACTACGCTTAATTTTACGAGATCTTACTTTTATTACTCAGTTGAAGGCTTAAAAATATTTCATATCCAAGTAATAGCATTGGTGTATTAAAACTTTTATTCCCACAAACTCTCTCTCTCTCTCTCTCTCTCTCTCTCTCTCTCTCTCTCTCTCTCTCTCTCTCTCTCTCTCGTGGAACGACAGTTTTTCGATCATTAATTTTGTGTATTTATGCCAATTATTATTTCTTTTTGTATTTTATACGGAATATCTTTTCCAAGTCTATGAGTGTAATTTTGTAAAATACATACACCCTAGCTCAGAGTTTCCAAAGTGCTGTTTGCGGGACCCCTAGGGGTTCTCGAGCAGTTTTTTGGGGGTATGCGAAAAACATTCTAATCAAATTGATTTTTTATCACTCACATCAGAGCCTGGGAGATTGTATATGACGAATATAACTTGTCTAGGTTTTATTTATTTGCTCTAGTTAAAGTACCAGAACTTGCCAAAAATCTGTGGGATATATAGTTGCTTTTTGTATAACTTTTTTGTATGAACCATTTTGTGAACTGTGCAACCTGAAGCCAGGAAAGAGACACAACTTTTAGATATCGACACCGATTTAAGGTTTAAACTTAGTAAGATAAACCCCAATATCTTTTAGATTAAAAAAATACCATTGTTGACACTAAAATAAACTATCATAAAGTTATTGGAGTCATGTTATCCCAGTAGGTAGGCCCTATGAATTTTGATTTATTTCTGTAGGCCTATGAAACAAAGTAGTTAAAACCATCAGAGTACTTACTTTTTGAATGTCATAATTCCCAGCAAAGTACAGTCAAAACTATAATTTTATTCATATAGACCAGTCTCTAGATGCAATACGTTTTATAACGAAAGTGAGTTATGGAAAGGTTTCTAGCAACACAGTCAAAAATAAATTAACTAAACATAATCATGGAAGAAACACAATTGGAGGCTGAAGGAATTGGTTTAGTTATCGTTCCTGAGGACCTTGTTGAGACTAACTTTTCTTCCGTACAACAAAGCCAGATCTAAGGTCTAGCTTCACATTTATTAGGTAAACAAAGGCAAACTGTGACTCAAGCAACTCGTTATATCTATGTCGCAATTGTGTTCTGTCAAGTGTGAAATTATAAACAAATTAATCATAGTGATAAACACACATAAAACTAGGACAGAACGCGCATAGTGGAACGGGCGCGACGACAAGGTCGGGCGGGGGATTTATTGGGTACGGTGCGCGGTTGGTTGTGATTGTTTAGGAAGGTTGTTGGGAGGCCTGGGACACCAGCAAACATTGATATTTATTGTAAAGCCCTGAAACACCAGCCACCACTGATAGTCATTGGGAGGCCTGGGACACGAGCCAACCTGATAGCATTTGGGAGGCCTGGGACACCAGCCATCACTGATAGTAATTGGGAGGGGAGGCCTGGGACACCAGCCAACACTCATAGTCATTGTGAGGCCTGGGACACCTGCCAACACTTATAGTCATTGGGAGGCCTGGGACACCAGCCAACACTGATAGTCATTGTGAGACCTGGGACATCTGCCAACACTGATAGTCATTAGGAGGCCTGGGACACCAGCAAACACTGATTGTCATTGGGAGGCCTGGGACACCTGCCAACACTGATAGTCATTTGGAGGCCTGGGACACCAGCCAATACTGATAGTATTTGGGAGGCCTGGGACACCAGCCAACACTGATAGTCATTTGGAGGCCTGGGACACCAGCCAATACTGATAGTCATTGGGAGGCCTGGGACACCAGCCAACACTGATAGTATTTGGGAGGCCTGGGACACCAGCCAACACTGATAGTTATTGGGAGGCCTGGGACACCTGCCAACACTGATAGTCATTGGGAGGCCTGGGACACCAGCCAACACTGACAGTCATTGTACCACTCATTATGTTTTTTCCATATATTTTATTATTTCTTAACAAAGATCTCTAGAAAAATATAATACCTCCGTCGCAGCAGACCTGCGTACGCTGCGAATGTCCAAACCAATACCCATGAAAAACATATGAAAAACGAAAAAAACACCATTTCGGACTACAACACCCCCCAAACTACCCGTTCCTGTATAACGATATATCTGGATTATGAACTCATTTGAATAAAAAATGTAGGAATACACACCTCAATCAAATTTGTGTACAAAAACGGAATAGAAAGTACACAACTAAGTACATGTGGTAAAACAGTAGCCTAATATAATAAAATAATTTGACAATAACCACTAAACCTAGTTATATAAATTATACATTAGTACTTTGAATTCGTACTTAGCATTTATTCACGACAAATAGTTCCAGATTAAATGACTTAAATGATGATTAAATTAATGTTCAAATTAAATGACGAGGTAAACGCATTACATTGCCTTAGAAAAAACCTTTGATAAAAATTTAACATGGGAGCAGCACATCAATATGTTATGCTCCAAATTATCGTCACAGCTATTTTTGTTAAGTAGATTTGCAAAATTCCAAAATTTATTTTTGATGAAATTAATTTACTCATCGTTGATCGAGTCGCGACTGATGTATGGCATTGTACTCTGGGGCTCCGCTTTCGGCAGGCTGTTTTCCCGCGTATTCAAAATTCAAAATAGGGCTGTCCGAATAATGACGGGAGTAAATGAACGTCCTGTCGGAGTATTTTCCCTTCTTTAAATATATTAACTCTAGCATCGCACTATATTTTCCATATTATACGGTTTTATAATTAAAATAAATTCTATTCAAACCGGTGCAGACATTAATAATTATAATACGCGCAATAAAGTCCAACACAGGCAAACCGCACATAGAATAGAAATAACAGCTTCCCTTCCTCAAAACTTAGGTCCAAAATTATTCAATAAACTCCCCACACATTTAAAACAAATTGAAATCCCTCAGTATTTGAAAAACATTTAAGGCATTTCTTGGTGGGGGGGTTTTTTACTCTGACAATGAGTTCTTGGAATGAAATAATAAATGGTTGTATTTATAAGTTTTTACTATAATTAGCATCTGTATTTTGTCAATTTTAATTTATATGGAGGACTCTTTTTATTTTATTATGACGTTGCAATACAATTGTAAAAAATTGTCTATCTGCAAATAAATGAATTTTGAAAGAACACCCAATATTATTCCATTCATTATTGAGGATATAATGAAATCGATTTCATCTGTTTTCGTAATAGTTTTCAATAACACCAGTTATTGACACACTAGGGTAACAACTACACGAGTAGTAGCATTAATCCAATAACAACTGAGATGGTGGTGACGTCCTTTAACCAGTTACTTTAAGGTCACGAATTGTGGATAGTTGTCAGAGATGTTCGGTGGATGTAGAGTTCTCTTGTGTGGATTAACGTCCGCACTATTGAATACTACGTTAATCAGCAAATACCATAGTCAGAGTTAGACCAGTTCGTAATTCAGAGGCCATGGTTCGGATTCTACGTTGAACTGCAGGTCCTGTAGGTAAGGAACATGTCAGCCTTAGTCAGTAACAAGTCTACAAGGTCATCTTACACTCAATCTTCATTCATACTTGGCTTAAAATACCTACCTTGGGGTAAGGTCGCCATTTCAATAATCTAATCTTTAATCCACACAAGATAACACCACATTTACCGACCATCTCTCACAACTATCCACAATTCGTGACCTCCAAGTAGCTGGATTACAGGACGTCGCCACCATCCCAGTCATATGTCGGCAATATCCAGTATATTACGATGTAACACAACAGTGGCATTGGGCTAGTACCAAAGTACCCTTTAAAATTGTTATAAGGCCTAATGAGTATTTTTGATATTGTAAACTACATTCGTAATGTTCATACAATACTGTATTACAGTTAGAATGAAGTACTGTAAGTATTTCTGGATTTCCTTTAGAGGTGGAATGTAAGTGTCAGTAGCTCAGTTCACCGATACCGTTTACTAAAATTCGCGTCATAATATTACCTATTACTGAGTTACTGTGTGGTATTCGTAGTGGGTCCTACGTCTATTACTACGTAGATCAAACCTCTAAAACCAAACATAATCAAAATAGAGAACAAACTTTTGTAAACATGAAACTTGCATTTTTTAGCAGGCACGAGATGAGCAAAGTCCTCAGCGCATAATGAATGGACTACGAGGGTCGAGGGATGCCGGAAACAATATCAAGAAGGCCTTGTCCCCGGGGGAGTCTGCCAGGGAATTAACTCATCGATCCCCGTGGCACGGTGGGAGGGGGTGGAGGGAAATAATTTATTAGGCTAATAATAATAATAATAATCTTTATTTGCAAAATGACAATGAACAAATTACATTACAAACGTCAAGTAATTATAAAATTAATAATATAATCAGCGAATAATCATTCCAACATTTCATTCATTCAGTCAGTCGTTGCGTTTCACTTTCCAAACCTATCAGAAACACTTTTGCACTGCACACTTTAACACACCATTTGTACCGAATTTCCATTCGCGGTAACTCCTAAAATTTTAGTTATCCCAGCGACTCATCATGAACTCCTCAACCGAGTACAGAACGTTTGACACTAGAAGGTCCTTCAAACGGGTTTTGAATAGATTTTGATTTCGCGCATGTTTGACGCCTTCCGGGAGCTTGTTAAGAATTTTGATGCCGAACTGAGAAGGCAAACGCTCAAAAGCCGCAGTTCTATGTTGTTGGACTCAGAGATTGCCCTTGCCCCTCGTATAGTGAGAGTGAATGTCACTGTTTTGGACAAGTGAGCATTATCTATCTAATGGGCTATCTAACGGGTTAATATAATCTGGATTAAATAAAACAGCAGAAGTTGTATACAATATATATTATCCCTCGAAATGTTTACCGTCGAATAAGCGACGCCACCGCCCAGTCGTCGAAGGTTTACCGTCGATCAATCGACGGTAGGTAAGCTTTTACCTAAGTATATACCTAAGTAAGTGTATTTATTTGTTTAGGTTTTTGGTTACTTTCACAAACAATTTCAATTTATGAAAATAGCGTGGATGCATGATCAATTAAATTGTGAAAGATAAAGCGGCTAAACGACAAACGAGGGAGCAATGGGGGATTGTTCCAGGGGGTGTGGAGGGGGTAGCGGAGGGAGGTATGAGGATTAATATAATAATTACTGAGTGGATGGAGACTAGCGCCGCTAGCGCTTGAGCGGGAATGAGAGGAACTAGAGAGTTCAATGTTAATGAAGTAGTAAAAAAGTGCAATGTAGCGATTCTTGTTTTGGTGGGAAATAGTATCCTTTGTTTAGTTGGTATTAGAAGTCCTCTACCTTTGAAATCCAATTGTTCGAATTTCAAGTATTTTTTGTCTACATTATACATTATTACATTAGTACATTATACATTATATTCATTATTAGTACATTATATTCAATTATTTGTCTTTATGTCGCTGTTCAGTTAATGTTTTACCACATATAAAGCGATGGAACCAATCAACCGTGTTTTATGACGAAATTTAAAAAGCTTAGGTGTGGAATTCACAATAACTCTAAGCATATAACTTATAAAGGTACGTAGTGGAATTTACAATGCAATGCTGAGCATATAGAATTTTGTATGATGTACTAAATTTAGTTTTTATTTTAATATGAGTTCGCCATAATAGATATCTTAGATTCGATTAAATATATTCACCAAATGTTATCAATGTCTAATTTACTCAATTTGGAAACAAAACTTCTTGTTCACGTTTATTTGTTTAGAACAGTAGTACCGGTAGTATATTTCATCACTAGGACAAAAACGGGCGTTTTTGATACGGGCACAAGTTCAACAGCCGAGGCGGATATATAAATGTGCGAGTGTATGTATAAAAAACCAATTTTGGGCCGTCCGTTTTTGATACGGGCACAAGTTCAACAGCCGAGGCGGATATATAAATGTGCGAGTGTATGTATAAAAAACCAATTTTGGGCCGTCCGTTTTTGATACGGGCACAAGTTCAACAGCCGAGGCGGATATATAAATGTGCGAGTATAATGGTATAAAAAACCAATTTTGGGCCGTGTGGTTTTTTCGTCATAATGCAAATAAAATTAAGTAAACTAATAAATCATAAATTATACCTGATTTAGAGTATCAATAGCTGTCGAATATTTTTGTTACATTAGACTTTATATATATATATATATATATATGTATATGTTATTACTTTATATATGTTATTTACGTTATAGGGATAGTTATTATTGTCGATAGTTAGATACCAACCATTCGATAGTTCAGTTTAATAATTGATTACCAGTTTTACAATTAATCTCCGGAACGTCTGAAATACACAACAAATAGATACTGATTACTGCTTACTCTATCGATTATTTTTAATCGAATGCTGACTTCGAATCCAAAGTATTATCAACAATGATCTTTGGCGGCCTAGGACTCAAAAAATCATCGTAATAATAGGTTAATTCCAGTAAAAAAGAACCACTGTTGCTCCATGTATCCAAAACAACTGTTTTTGAAGCAGTATGACGAAAAATGTTTTTTTAGTATTGTTCTTTGTTTGTGATCTTTAAGAAGGCCTGAAGATGATTGAAAGAATGTAATTAAACGTGTCGTAAGCTCAAAGAGGAATTATTTGGAGCAAGGGGGCCTTAAAACGATTTTACGTTATTTTTATGTAACATACATAACAATACTTTTTCTTCCTAAAAATTATTTAAGAATCAAGAATGTTATTCATCTTTAGACATACATTGATGCATTCGTTTTTGTCATGATTAATAAATTAATTTATCAATTCAATTTAAAACAGTTAATATTCAGTTAATAGAAAATCATCAACCTTATAAAAAACCTCATCTTTTAACCAATTACTCAAGGACTTTTTAAATTTAGGAAGACTGATAGTTTGAGCTGAGTGAGGCAATTTGTTAAATAGCCTTTTCTCATGCAAAAAATATTTATAGTTGTTTTCGACAGTCTAATAGGAAGTAAATCTAAGGTATAATTTTGTCGTGTGTTATAATTATGAATTTCAAATCTATTTTTATATTCTAATACATTTCCTTTTACATCTAATAAACTAAAATATATATACAAACATGGAACTGTCATTATTTTCAGTTCTTTGAAGCCAAGACGGCATGACTTGTTTTGAATACTATTGAACTTTTAAGATGAGTATGACGAACAGTGTAGTTGGTGACTCCCAAAAAGGAAGCTCCAAGCGCATACGAGCACTGCTCTATCAAGGGTGAATTGATAAGGGGTGTTGGGGGGTGTGGGGGGAGATTGATAGTGGTATCAGAGGGTGATGCTACGGGCCGATGCGTTTGTCCAGATATCCCATAAATCATAACTCCTCCACCGAAGCGACGGTTCGGATCTCTACCAGGTAGCTTCTATTTCATTTGTCACGATTATTCCGAAAATATATATTTTATCTTCATACGTTATATATTTACTGTTAAATATTCCTTTCGTTTTTTTAAATAAATAAACCCTATTGTAATATGACTTGTTGGTTTTGAAGTGAATGGAAGTCACAGGAACATATCCTTTTTATTGGTATTTGTAATGAATTTGTACATGTTTTTTTAACAAACAAGTGGAAACAGAAATAGTTATGTAGTCTTAGTATATCAAAGCCAGCAATTACTTTAGAGTTGATGTTAATTTTTCTTGAAAAGTGACTAACTTGGTTGTTTTCTTTTCAGGTCACCAGGCGGCTCAATGAACTAGTTCACACGGTAAGTCTAATGCAGTTATTTATTGAAAACCGTTTCTTCCATTACTACATAATAAAAGTATAAAAGTACATAAGTAACTTATTATCTCAAAATTAAATTTTTATCTTTACTGAATTTTAGTAGTTTACATAAAAATTCTAATTTTGAAACCAAAATGCAACAATGAAGTACCTATTAGATGAGAGGAGATGTGTGGGGTCAATTCTCCCAAAAAGTGATTTTGTTCAACATTTTATGTTTCGTCGAAAACCTAATTCGTTATTATGACTATTAATTACTTTAAAATCATATATTTTATGTAGTACAATATAATTTTTGTATTATTAAGTTAAGAGTCTGCATCAGTGGTAGGATTCTTGAATTTTAGTCCCGTAAGGGCAATGTTAAATTCTGGCGGAACATACATTCACTTTGGCGTGTGTAGTGGCGTTAATTATCAAGTATCGATGTAAAACTTTGGAAGTATTGATGAGATGTGGCTCAAGGGATGACCTTTTCAATATGTTCAATATGTCCAAAATTTAACTTAATATAAAAACAAAAATCCAGGAATATTTAACAAAATAAATTATCATTTTTTTATTGAGAGCGAAAATAAGAAGTTCTGTAAGGTGGTGCGCTGGAGGACTGTAATACCTTTAATTTAACACCTCTTCGGTTAATTTATGACAATAGGTCATGGAGATATAGGCGCCAGAATTTAACATTGCTCTTACGGGACTAAAATCCAAGATGGCTACCACTGATGCAGACTCTTTATAAATAATTTATTCTTATACAGAATATTGTTAACGCCTTTTTATCTGTGTTAAATTTTTTTGGCACAATGAGTGACGAAACAGAATGAGGCGCTCCATGCGTCGGCTTTGGAAACTAAGCAGTGTTCGGTACAGAAGTAAAATTTAAATTTAAAACGAATTAGGAACGAGTTCAAAACTAATCAAAACTTAAACTTAAAGTATTTAAAACCTGAGAAAAAGATCCTGATATCATATTATTTCTACTAGCTAGTTTCAACGGGTTAGAATGTAATAGAAATATAATGGAATAGATCGAATGAGATAGAAGTCGATGCCCGCCGGTTTTAGTATATATATATATATAAAATTAGCTAACTTTAATCTTACGATATAACACATAACAATTTATTTCTGGGGAAACCCCCGTTCAGATGTACACAACTCGAATAAATTAAAGACTTGAAAGCGTAGGAATGAGTTAACTTTCAGGAGGCTGCTCCTTCCCCGCCTACGACGACGACCGGCGTCCCTCCGGCACGCCACCGTACCGGAGGACCAGAGGATTCACATAGAAGTAATTAATGTGGAAGCCGATCCTCAAAAGGTCAAGGTCTGTCGGCGCTTGAATGCTTTAGCACCGTGTCCAAAACTAATTGGTTTCTATGTAGAATCCGCGTGGGAGAGAACAATCCCGCACAGAGTAAAATACCGGACTTCCACAGAGTAGTAAATACCTGCGGTGTTCCACAGAGGAATGTTGATTGGCTGGCGCTATCTCACTTACAACGAATAATTCTTCTCCTACGCGCTGAGTTTGAAACGTGCCGCCTAGTGTAAAGGGCTACAGACACAGACTTGATAGCGAATGTCATTCAATGGTTTGTTTAATTTACAATTTAAAATCTCATGATGAACAAATATTTTTCTACCTGTAACTAGTTTAATATATTGAAGCCATTTTTTAATGTATCTTGCGTCTATCAACGTATATGCCATTTTTTATATTTTGATATGGAATTGTATAATCCCTGGTATTGTTACTATCTAATTATTTTTTCCGAAAATAGTCGGTGTAATATTTTTTTCCATTTTTGTAACATCGGTTGCATTGATGTAACAGCTGTCTGTCTATGACCATTGAGTGAGGAGTAATGGAGAACATAACTTAACAATTATTTCTTTATCTTTGACCCATAACTAAAAGACCACAACTCCCAAAGCCTGTTCTGGTGACGAGACCATTACATAATCTGTTACCTAAACCTTGCACCTGGAGTTGTTTCATACCCGAATAACCTTTGCGATTTACAGAGTAGCTGGTGCAATAGAGTATCAGGTGACAGGTTTACAAGCAACAATGCCTGATCAGCTGACTGATAAGATAAGGAGGTCAGCTGAGCGGTGGCGGCGAACAGTGAAAGCATGAATGACTTTCACAGGGGCGTGTTTTATCCTGAACGCGACCCAGGGTTCGCCCGTCTCGTCCACTCTCGTTTGGCCTCAGGCCTACCACCGGTGGGATACTCTCCCCCTAGTGGTTGAGTTGGGCCTGCGGCCTACGCGCAAGGGAGCACCTTCAGATGAGAAGCGGTCGCCCTTTCGAGGTTGTACCCCAGTTTGTGGCGGTCCTAAAATCCTTTAAAAATCATATTTAGCGCCTAAATTAATTTAATGATACAAGTATACTAATTAATTACTCCGATTTGTGTAAAAATTATTGCCACCAAAATCAAGCGATTTTATATTTTTAACTCACTGTTTAAATAACTGGCTCTACAAACTTTCAATTAACAAACTCTCTTTTAAGAATCTGCCTTACTGCTTTTTACTATCCATTTTTTTCGTCGGATATGAAGTTTGCGAAAGATTATCCTTTTTTGATGGAACTTTTATCAAGAGCTTCGGATATTATTCATGTGTAAATGTATAGGATTTTCTAACAATAACTATTAATGTCTGGAACGTGTTATTATCATTTTATTTCAACTGCTGTTAGACCTATAAGAACAATGTTAATTTTGTGACAGCATTACTGGTTACACGATAAAGTAAAAAAAGTTTAATATTTAAAATTTAAAGACACTTGGATCCACAGCTGATCCAGTTATTTTATTTACAGCTTCAATTTTTTCAGTTTGACGAGAAATGCCCAGTGTTAGAAATATCTCTCGATTCTGTATCTCTACCTCTTTCATCTCCCACATTCCTTCTATATCTTGTCCGTCAAGTTGCAATAGTCGCGGTAAACCTAAACATGAACATTCGTTCTGCCATCGCCGGAGAGATGAAGTATTTCTGTACCCTTTGACGGGTTATCAGCTCACGTCTGGAACGCCTAGCCGATAAGAAAGAGACGAGATGTCGCGACGGCCATCTGCGTGTGAATGTTCTAAAGCAAATACAATGACTTCTGTTTTAGTTTTAGTTTAAATATTTAGGGAAATATCCTCACTAGGATTTCTCAGGAGAGCCAATTGCTTCGCATCAAATTTTCGATATGTATAATCCCGAAACTAGTATATTTTTAGACTAACAACTAGGTTAGATAACTGGGCTATTTCTTAGTCTATATCAATTCAGTAGTAGAACATGTTTAAAATTAAAATAATGCAACAAATTTTCCATGAAAATCACTTTAGCTTTAATTTAATACCAGAAACCTCTTTCTACAACTGTAATGTTAGTTAGTCTCTGAAATGGAAATCTCTCTAGGTATTGAGTGTAAGATGATTGTGGCGCGATCTTGTAGTCTTGTTACTGACTAAAGCTGACATGTTCGTTAAATAGAACTGTTAATTAAGCCCAACAGTCAACGTCAAATCTAAGGAAGTCCGAACCACTCTGAATTACGAACTGGTCTAATTATGCGGATGGTATTTGCGGATTAACGTGGTATTCAATAGTGCGGACGTTAATCCACACAAGAACAACAAACCCACCGATCATCGTTTACAACTATCCACAATTCGTAACCTTCATTGCATTCGTGTATGCATTAAAACTGCCATAACTCCTTCAGAATTGTACTAACTCAACATTTATTTCTCACACTTTTTAGAGTCGCGAAATATTTTTTGGATTATTTACTTACAGCCTACAAGAAGATTGGTGAACTTGGTATACAGATAAGGAAGAGGCGACTATTAGTTTGGGAAAGATTAAGTTTGAAGTGGGTATATTTGACGGATTGTGGAGGAATGCAACGATTGTCTTCGACAGACAACTCACCTGTTTCCTTATTGGCTGCGTCACACGTGTTGTCAAAGGATGAAAGAGAAGTTGATTGAAAAACTCCTAATTCAACGAACTGAAGAAGTATCGGCTAGAGACATAGCCGCAAATAAGTCTCCTGTTCTGGTAAAAGCGATCAAAGTTATAACAAAACTTCATACAATACTGAATTGTGGAACATCGCTTAGTTTATTAAATACTAGCCAAAGTACCCGTTCTTCGCACGGGTAAAAAAGGCTGAGAGGTGTAGGCTCTACAGATACATTTAAGTTATTGATAATTAATTCTTTATTGTTTACAAAATGACAAAACACGTGTCTAAGTATATATCTAAACATGACAAAGTAACATATGTCAAATATTGGGAGAGGATAAGCATTAACGTAATAGAGGCAGGCATCGGGAGAAAATTAAACATCTACCATTCCACTACTGTATTTCGAACTAATAATTCACTAATTTCGATCCAGCAGTTTATTTGTAAAAATTAACTTTATTTCATTTTCTTCCCGAACTGTAAAAATGTAAAGTAAACGGATGTTGACATTAAAAACTGTAAACATTGAATTCCAGGGTATTTACAGCAACCATGTCTTCTGCTTCTCGAACTGTCAAATTTTAGTGTTCACAGCTGTTGACATTCAAGTAATTTTATGTTTTCATTTTCTAAAAATGTAAACATTGAAACTTAGGACCTTCACAGGGCGTAGCCCGAGAGGATTTTAAGGAAATGAGTATGCCTATGTGTTGTATGAGTTTAAGATCTGTCTTTGTGTAAAATTTCAAATTTTTTGGTTCAGTATTTTTTGCGTTCACTTGCCACAACAAACCCACAAACACACAAACCCACAAACAAACATACAGAAACCACCTCTTCTTTATAATATTATATATTAACAGCTTTAAAATTAATCTGAATTCCTCGTAATGTCTTGCTATTCTCAAAACGGGGTGATTAGGAGTTGGTGTGACAAAATCTTTAAAATCTAAACTTTTAGGTAATAAATGAGTCTGTATCCACAATCATTTATGTTCTATCCACGTGGTATCTTACCTGATTTTTAATTTTTGTTAGAAAAAGGTTAGGTAGCTATGAAAATGTCCGCAATTTTAATGGCAATTATAATTAACGCTAATAATTAATTTTATTAGCGTTTTGTAGCAATATTGGTATATTAAATATAAAAAATGCGTTTTTAAGAAAATAAACAGTTTTAATTTGTTATAAGCATATTGTATTTTCCTTTGGAAAATGTTTATGGAAATGATACAGGTGAAAAATAGGGACTTAAAAAGGGATAGTATAGTGTTCAATTTATGCAAAGAAATATAAAATCGCTAGTTTTTAATAAATTTCTCCATTCAACATATAGAAATCATCATAGTTGTATATTATTGTTATTACCATTACCATTTAGATAGGAATAATATTAATATATAATCATATTTAATAATAATTTCGATGACCACTGGATGGATTTAGCATTCTGGCGCTCGTAGGCCCTAAATTTTTCGGCTTCCTAGTCTGGTTAATTTGACTTCTAAAACCTTTATTAAAATCATTGTTGATACCTTTATTTTAATTGCTTAAACACTGACGAATATGCTTGGTTCTAGTCTTAACAAAATACCGTTAATGTATTATACATATTAGTGAATAACATTGGTTATGTTATTTGTTCAATTAATTTAGTCCTTTGGGAAGATAAATTATGTAATACATGAAAAAATAGTTTAATCTACATGGACGGATTCCCCAATAACTCTGGGCCTATGGGCGCAAGCCACTAGTGGGCGAGGATGTCTAAGAGGAAAAACAGTTTTTGAAACCTATCTATGCGTGTTGCCAATGCCACAGTGATCTCTCGGCACTGGCGCTGCTGCTCTAAGTGGTAGCTTCTTGTCAGCTATGATTCTTAGATTGATGAGAGTAGTATACAATAGTGTGGACGTTAATCCATACCAGATAATATTCCCATCCACCGCCCATCGCTCATAACTAGTCGTGACCTTACTGTAACTGTAACTGGATTACAGGACACTATTATAATAGTTTAAAGTATAAATATAATATAGTAGTGTAAATATAGTGTAGTAAAGTATATAGTATAGTATAGTATAGTATAAGTATAATTTATAGTATAAATTGTGAAATACGGTAGCAAGTGTTACTCTCTAAAATACGCGTTCTTCAGTTTTCGAATCTCATTTAATTTATTTTTACATTGGGAGGGATGCTGTGACGATGCCTCCCGATTGTACTTATTAAACAATCAAACAATTTATTCTAACACTAAGAAAAGAGTTTATCGCTGTGGTGAAGTGAGAGAGAAATTATTCATGTCAAGGGATGTCAGTGGCCTCATTAAGGAAGTCGCTCGCAGCTGAAGCGCGCCATCCTCGACGCCCGCAATCCTTTGAGCTCAGTTTTACTTTTATCTCCCGCCGACCGTAACGCGCTCTACAGCTGAGATACAACATTATCCGGATTAAACCGAATGTTATCTCTTACTCAACCTAATTGGGTTAGTTCTTATCCGTATTATTGTTATGCCTGCATTGTCGAGTAATTTGAAGGAGTTATTTACTAAGGAATACACATGCTAGGTTCCATAATAATTTTAATTTACGTTTCAGGATTTCAGGATGAACTTGATTCACGTTACAATTCCATTACAAGGTAGTGAGTTCATTACTAAAAGGATTCTAGGTTATTTAATTTCGATGATCTCAAACTAACTAACTTAGTTAGTTTTGTCATGTAACTACATGACAGAGAATATTTAGATAAGATGAACCAGAGAGAGAGAGAGAGCGAGACTACAAGTGGGGGAGGAATTACTTACTGCTCCGAAGTCGATGGTGGAATGAGTGTCTAAAAATTTAAAAGAGAGTTCTTTGGATTATTACACCCATTATAATTGCTTAATTTTATTTACCATAAATGGAGCATCCTTAAAATGAAGAGCTCTCATTGGTTGTGGCTTTGCTAGACAGTGGGGATGGGAAGGCAGCACCACAGGAAGCTGCTTTCCTCTGTACCAGCGCGTGTCAACTGATAAGAGAAATCGGACTTTAAATAAATTATTTTAAATGCCAACTAAGTAAAATTATGTTAGATTTTGAAAATTAATAAAAGATAATCAATTGTTTTGCTGGTTATGAGTTTATGGAATTAATATAAGTATACATATTGCTCATCATCACATTATTTTCCAATTTTCAAAATACATATTGCAGGGTTCACAAACTTTAAATTACTTGATACTGTAATTCTGTTTATGAGTTATTACTTGAGAAATAAACACTATAGATTTAGTTTAAATTCAAATCTCCTGGGAAAAGTTTCGATTGTCAATGTTTTCGCTAATTATTACGATTCAAAATTGTTTCGTTCGTCGCTGGTTTTTGGACAATGGATACGGCAATATTTTAATTAGTTGCTCTATGATTAGTAAGTAACAGAAACAAGCTATCAAATTGTAATACAATGAACAAGTATGATATTTCCTTTAAATACCCAAATATTAAATTGTAATAATAATTACTAATAGTTTTTATCCAAATGATTCTTAAATACCTGATTAAAATTACATTTACTTGAATCACGAAAAAATTCAGATATCATAAAAATTCCGAAAAATATATTTAAATATTTCTTTGGTATTATCCAATTTTGAAAAATTATTAGTGTTCCTGTCCCTTGTATGAATTGTGTGACTCAGTGGAAGAAAACATTTATGGTTATACCTCAATATATACATAGAATCGTAAACCAGTAGGCCTTTTTAAGGGAGATTAAGTTTGGAGTGGGAGATTAAGTTTGGAGTTCCTCAAGGGTCTGTATTGGGAGCAACACTATTTTTAATATATATTAATGATCTCTGTAATGCCTCCCTAAATGGAAATATAATCTCTTTTGCTGACGACACCGCTTTGTCATACACTGGAGAATCATGGAATGAAGTTGCAGAGAAAATGAATGATGATTTACTTTCCATACAGTGGTGGTTTTGTCAAAATAATATGGTATTAAGTGCGGAAAAAACTAAATACATTAACTTTATGCTTAGAGGAAGTCATGAAATGGAAAATAAAATTGTATTGAAATGCGTGACTTGTTTATCAAATAATAGGGAATGTCATGATTACTGTGTAAAAGTCAAAAGTGTGCCCAATATAAAATACTTAGGATTGATTGTCGATCAAAATTTGAATTGGAAAGACCATGTATTAAATTTAAAACAGAAAATTAACAACACAGTACGATTATTTTATTTTATTCAAAATATGTGTAGTGAAAACCTTTTAAGGTCCCTTTATCTCTCATTGGTTCATAGTAGGTTGGAATATGGAATAGTGTGTTGGGGCGGAACATATTTTTCTAATCTTAAGCCTATATATAGGGTTCAAAAACATTTTATGAGGTTGATAACGAAGAGTGGCCACTTTGAAAAATCTTTTCCTATGTTTTGTTCTTTAAGCATACTCCCACTGAGATATGTTTATGTTTACAAAGTTTTAAAAATATTTTTTGTTAGAAGTAGAAACAGCAGGGAACAGTGTGACTATCGTAATAGACTCTGCAATAGCAAGAACGTATTTGTGCCAAAGCCATGCAACACATATTTTACTAAAACGTTCAATTTTTTGGCACCAAGAATATACAATAAACTACCACTTTCCTTAAAAGCAATTGATAATATTAATTTTTTCCTTAAGAAACTAAGATTATGGCTCTTTAGTATCAGGAATATAGAAGAGATGATTTTCCAAATTGATATATAGAGGTTAAAGGTTTTACGAATCTAATAATTGTGTTCGTTATATTCTATTTATTATAATTAGATTTCGTCAAACCTATTGAACCGATTTGATTATTGAGTTTTGTAATGAGTTTTAATTATTTTATTTTTTTATATTGTCGCCTATTGCTTGTTAATGATTTCATTGCAGTGTTTGATCTTGTTTTTGTGTTTGAATGTGTGTTACAATTTTTTTTCATTTGTATGTTGGAAGTTAATGGATTTTTTTTGATTATTTTTAGTATTTGTGTTTATATTTTTTATGTACTTCATGTGAATTATTTAAAATTAATAGCATATACTGTCATCTTAAAATTTATTAATTGTTACATTTTAACAAAGCCTCCAAACAGGCTATGCCTTGGAGGAATACATTTCTCTGTTTAAGGTCAGTCTTGGCATCTTACTATAATATACTTGGTTTTCTACTCTGTAAGTATTGTTAGCATTGTTTCTATATATAACGCCTTGTTTATATAGTGAGTGTTTATTGTAAAGTGTGTCTAACAGAGAAATAAATTATTCTTATTCTTATTCTTATTCTTTTCATTAGGAGAGAATGTATTTATTTTCTGTGGTTGAACCTTTTCTTTTCTTTATGGTTGAAGTTAGAATAAACGTGTCGAAGAATGCGCAAAACGTGGGTAAGAGAGGTATTTTTGAAGATTATGTGTCAGTTTAAAGTATTCAAAAATCTTTTTATATATGTATTTATTGAATATATATTATATAATAAATATATTTATAGGAATATATAAATAAATATATTTATTTATTGAAAATAGGTGTAATCATAGTTGGTGCTCTAGTTTTATTAGAACATACGAATACAAATAGCTTTTAGTGTTACAGATAGACAGTGACAACAGACATCCTCTCCTACTTGGTGTGTCATTTCTGCTTTTATGCTCATCCTTTTCTGCTTGGAGTGTCTTTGGCTATCCATTATTATTGGTTTATTAATAATGGATAGTTAAAGGTATAATAATAAACAAATGTAATAACTCCAACCATTACACAGAGAAATCTCTTGATTCCATTAGTTACAAATCAATACTAATATACTGTAATAAATTTATTTCATTCTGTTACCTGAGCTAATAACTAATCACGGCTTGAAGCATTTACAAGATTGGATATTAACACGCAACAAATTGAAACGAAATCAATTATCGGTCTGGAGAGAGGCGATGTGACCGTGCGCCAGGAAATGGACGCCAGCTATGGCGCGGAAATGGCGCTGGCGACCGGAAATGGTATCTTGGAACACATACCCGTTACGTCTGGAGCCAATATACTGTATGTTTCTAGTCCTTTTTGATTTGAATTCCATCCATGAATTATGAAGCCGGCGCAATATTCACTAGCCAACCGCAGACTGTACCGGCGAAGACCCAGGCCCGGGCCCTGGAAGGTCACGATCCCAGCCAACCTGTTCCTCATTAGTGGTCATCCGAGGCCCTCAGTAACGGCTTCCGTCGCGGCTGCACGCCTGGACCAACCATCGCTGCGGTGTTTGGCTACCCAGTACAGGCTATTTTTCCTAGTTCTTACACTAGAGGTATTTTTTATATTGCCAATTTTTTTGAAGCTAGACACCAGGATTAATTGAGAGTCACAAGAGTCTTCATCAGTGCCGCCATATTGGATTTTAGTCCCGTAAGAACAATGTTAAATTATTTTCTCCAGAGCTCCTGGCTGGATGGCTGAGGTGTTATAGCTTTGATTATATATTCTACTTATTAAATTAACAATTAGTTGGACTTTTCCAACGCGTCTTGTGTTTAAAATCTACACAACGTTTCGAGAGTTGGTTAAACTACTCCGTTTTCAAGTGCCGTTTCAAGTGCGATATTTACATTTATACAAACAAAGGGTTATTTCTATATACTGTATAAAAGAAACCGGTCAAAAACATAACTAAAAATATAACAATAGAATTAAATAGTAAACAAAACATTACTTAGCCTATTTTGTACGTTCGGAAAATTGCAATCCAACGACACTAACACTCCGCCTCTAACTCTCGAAACGTGTAGATTTTAAACACCAGATGCGTTGGAAAAGCCAACTAATTGTTAATTTAATAATCAATAACCAACGCTATCATGAATTTTCAAAACTCTATATATTCTACGTTAGTTATTTAGTATATTACTGTAATACTGAGTGCCCATCTTCAAAACTGAAGGTCGCCGGATCGAACCCCGCAAGGGTTGAACCTGGACCCAGTTGTTATTAACATTGGTTTATTAAATGATGCTTCCTAACAACAGGTCGACTTTAGGCAAATTAGTAAAAACCCCGGGGTTTGGACCTTTCCCCATTAAAACGTTAATGCCGACCGAAAAGTTTAGAAAGACACTAACAAAAACTTTTCACTAGGTAGACATACAAATATTACTGTTCTGTTGAATTAACATACCTGTAGTCGTGGTTATCTACAGAAGTAAGATTTTTGTAATGATAATTGTCTTCTGAGAAAAAGTTAATGAACGTTTATTATAAATGATAGCTAACATATAATCATCTTGTTTTTTCACTAAAGCAATAAATTTATTTTTTTATTCCTATAGAAAACCACTTTAACTTCAATTCAACTTTTTATGATAGTAATGTAGGGTGACAAAACATTATGTCAACAAATATTTTTATGAGGGCTAAAAGCAAATCTGTGGCTTCTGATGAAGAATTCCTTGCGAAATAAATAGTGACGTCATAATATTGTAAGGTGTTTTCCACGTTTTACCTGGACATGCTAAAATACCTTAGATAAAACAAGGGATGCGATACTTGAGAAATTTGGAAAACCGTCGATGTTTTAATGAAACATGATATAACTTTGAAGGTCGTTGTAGCAAACAACGTGTTAACAGCTTTGATTATTTGGTGGATGAGGTTTCGTTGCTTTAAAAGCCGTTAAACTAAGACCTATATTGTTTTCCCCGACCTCAGAATTTCATTAGAGTTTAAAGGTTAGAATAAATGTGTAAGTTGATAAAAGATTTTCGAGTTCAGCTGAATTTGTTGAATAATTTTTCAAAACAACTCTAAGCCCATAGTGCGTAGCTATCGTCATCTTGCCGTGATACGTAAATACGCGATGTGTTATTGATGTGTGTATGTGTACGTATATACGAGAGTGCATACTGTAAAAAAATTGTGATCTGTTCATTATTGGATGAGCACACTGTTAGGTAATGCTCGTATTTTCCCAGTTCTATTATTACCAACCGCTGTTAGCCTTATCATTTGCCATTTACAAGAAGTTTTCTTTCCCTGTCTACGCAGAATCGTGGCTGCAGTTCCTAGTTCGACCCTTGTCCGAGGCGCCGCGCTGTCAGCATGTCAGCTGTTCTCGCCTTGTTCAAAGGCGGTGCCGAAACAGGTGCGAGTGTGTGTCACTGACGCCATGCAGCAAGGGTACTTCCGCGATTGCGCGACAGAGCGCGCGCCTGAAAACTGCACAACTCCCAGACTGTATTGCCATCCTCGAACCTACGCCATAGCGGTATTATTGAACAAGTTTGGAATCCATCACACAAAATTAATTCGCTAAACTTAATAGAAAGTTGTTTTTGTTAACTCGAAAATTAATTGCGTAAGTAAGTAAGCGTTTATTCAATCTCAGTAACTATTATTATTATTTCATTAAATTACTGTGATGTGATAATCGGCTTGTTAATGTGTTTTACCCATTTATGTTCCCACCTTATCCGGGGAGACTGTATAGTAATATTAATAATCTTTATTGCTGTTGACAAAATAACATTTGCATAGCAATCGTCAGTGTACAATAGTTACCGTACAACGTACAATTATATACAGTACCTGGTGACCGAGCTTTGCTTTCGTATAGAATAAGACATGTATGATAAAAATTAATTAGAAAAATTAAAACACATTCATTACTCAATGAAAACATTTATGTGGTTTAAATAGAACCCATTATATACCATAATCAAAATAGCACTGAACAAAATGTATAGCCCCTGATGGGGATGGAACCGCGACCTCTGGGTCACGAGGCCAACCCGCTACCGCTGGACTACGGCGTCTGCCAAATGGGAGACGCCGTTTAAGGTGTTTTAGCCAACCTCAATTGTTTTAGCCGATCGTTTACTGTTTAATTATCCATACAGTTATTATTAGCCTGTGGTCAACTGATTTTGTTAGAAACGGAATGAGGATTGAAAAGCAAAAGAGAAGTTTAATTTACAGCTATTAATTGGTTTGTTACAGTGCTTGTTACAATACAATGAATACGTTTTCTATCAAAACACGGAAGATTTTGGAAATACTCTTTCCTTTTTAGCGAATTTCCCATAGGGAAGAAGCTATTACCGTAGGTCTCATGGCAAGAGTTAAGCCCGGGACCATGTTATTTTTTCTTCTTTAGGTGCCCAGAGACCAAAAACAATAGTCGTTAAAATTTTTATATATATATATATATATGTATATATTGTATATATGTATATATATATGTGTCTGTTAGCACGATAACTCACGTAAAAATGGTCCGATCAAGACCAAATTTGGTAGAGACGTGTATTCCTACAAATGCTCGGACGAGTTCGTAAACCAGACATATCGATCAATGGGAACGGGTAGTTTAGGGGGGTTTTGTACCCCAAAATGGGTTTTTTTGCGTTTTTCACATGTAGTTTTTAAATATTTCTAATTTTATATTTCACCATTGGATTCAGCTTAAAAAACTACACAATTAAGTTCATTAAAGTTTTTCTCTATCTCTAACGGTTACCGAGATATTAAAAAATCTAAACACAGTACGTTGTATTGTGGGGCTCCAATGTTATTCTTATGGAGGATAGGGAAAAATTAATATTTCCCATATTAATCTATATTTTTGGATAAAACTTGATATTTAGCTTCATCTGGTTGAGATCTATCCATTTATACTTAAAAATCATAGTTTATGTGTTTATCATGGCAGCAAACCTGCATACTCTTTTCCCATGTTAATCATATAGGGAATAGGCAAACTCCTTTATTTATGGACAGATGTTGATGAAAGTTGGTATAAATGTTAAAAATAAAATTTTTTTATGGTATAAATGCCTACTTTCTGTTATCCTCACAGCAGCAAACCTGCACACTCTTTCCCATGTTAATCTTATGGAGAATAGGCAAATGATTCTCATGTTTATGGATAGATTTTAATAAATCTTGTTATATATTATTATTATTATATTATTGATTTGGAAATTCGCTGAGTACGCAGGTCTGCTGCGACGGGGGTATTTTATTTCGCACAGTTATGCTACCCTTAAGTTTTTACAAATTGTTTAGTAACTTGATAATTTTACATTTATTACATACATAAAATAAATATTTATGAAAAACCTCTATTCACATATTGTTCCCCGCCGTCTTCAATCAAGAACTGTCAAACGGTTATAAACAGCTGTTTTGGTTTGTATTGTTTACATTTTATTCTCCATAAGCGTAATGTTAAATTTTTAGATTTTAAACTTAATATTACAAGAAAACACGAATTTTCCTGGACATTAGACCTATCTAGAACTTATTTTCTACTCGGAAATTAGTTACAGTATTCCAAAACTTAAAGAAATTCCTTAGTGCCGTTTTCGAGATCCGTGTGCAAATATATATACACATATATATAAATATATATATATATATATATATATATATATACAAACCTTGCTCGTATTATAGTATTGGATATATATATATATATATATATATATATAAATACAAATCTTGCTCGTATTAAAGTATTATAAATTTAATTAAAATTAACATTTAAAAATCAAAACAATAAAAAAATTTATAAATAAATTATTACCAGTCAGGTTTCATAAAAAAACTGATAAAAAACTCAGTATTACAGACATATCAAAGAACACGTAAAGTGTAGTACATTGTTTTTGTAAAACATAATATTGATACAATAATATTTAGGTTTCTTGTGCCCCGCTTTGCCTTTGTGAACGTACTACTGATTCATAGACTGACCAACAGAACTATAGTAATTGATTCTGGTAATATGAGACGCGAACCTAGACTGAGTTTGTGTCGAACGGTACAGCATGACGGACATTCGAGGTACATCAAATCGAAATCAAATCAAAAAATCATTTATTGCATGAATATACAGTTTTACAAGAAGCAATGTAAATACCTCCAAAAAAATAGTCCCGCATAGGTCATTAATGATCTGTGCGCGGGAGGAGTTCTTAAAAGTAAAAGTGATGCAGACATATTACATATTATATATTATGTCCTCTCAGACTGTTTGGAGATAAAGGAAACTGTATTTCGTCTATACAATGAGTGGGTCGTCTAATTGTATTATGGAAACATCTATGTTTGTATTTTTCGATTGTTAAAAAATATGACGATGCAGTTATTAAGTTGTCAACCACAGCAACGAACGTTTGGTGTACCGGGGAATTTAATTATATTATTTAATATGTATTATTGGCCTTTTTCAATGCGTTTGTGTTTTTAACTATCCAACGTTTCTGGTGGTAAGGAAACTCCTCTCGTTTTCAAGCGATTACCTAATAAATTACTGTAAAAATTTAAATTTTAAGTTACAAAAAAATTATTATTAATTATAAAATGATGTCAACAATACTTTACTTATCTATCATGCGCAATACAAAAACCTAACGCAACAAATGACCACAACACTCCGCCTCCTAGCTAGCTGGGAACAGAAGATAGCGAGCGTTCAGAATGGCAGTTGGAACACTACTGACAAAACGTTTTTGTATTATGCATTATAGATAAGTATAGTATTATTGACAACATTTTATAGTTACTATCTGTAACTTAAACTTTCAATTTTTAATGTAAACAAGCAGTAGAGTCCAAAAACAATAGTCGTTAAAATTTATATATATATATATATATATGTCTGTTAGCACGATAACTCTCGTAAAAATGGTCCGATCGAGACCAAATTTGGTAGAGACGTGTATTCCTACAAATGCTCGGACGAGTTCGTAAACCAGACATATCGGTCAATAGGAACAGGTAGTTTGGGGGGGTTTTGTACCCTAAAATGGGGGTTTTTGTGTTTTTCACATGTAGTTTTTAAAAATTTTTAATTTTAAATTTCACCATTGGAATCAGCTTAGAAAACTACACAATTAAGTTCCTTAAAGTTTTTCTCTATCTCTAACGGTTACCGAGATATTAAAAAATCTAAACACAGTATGTTGTATTGTGGGGCTCCAATGTTAATCTTATGGAGGATAAGAAAAAATTAATATTTCCCATATAAATCAATATTTTTAGATTAAAATTGGTATTTACCTTCATGTTGTTGATACCCACCCGTTTATGTTTAAAAATCATAGTTTATGTGTTTATCATGGCAGCAAACCTGCATACTCTTTTCCCATGTTAATCATATAGGGAATACACAAACTCCTTTATTTATGGACAGATGTTGATAAAAGTTGGTATAAATGTAAAAAATAAAAATTATTTATGGTAGGAAAACCTACTTTCAGTGTTCCTCACAGCAGCAAACCCGCACACTCTTTCCCATGTCAATCTTATGTAGAATAGGCTAATAATTCTCATGTTTGTGGACATATTATTTTTAAACTTTTCATATTATTATTATTATTATTATATTATTGGTTTGGAAATTCGCTGAGTACGCAGGTCTGCTGCGACGGGGGTATATATGTATATATATATATGTGTGTGTGTGTGTGTGTCTGTTAGCACGATAACTGTCGTGAAAATGGTCCAATCGAGACCAAATTTGGTAGAGAGGTGTATTCCTACAACTGCTCGGACGAGTTCGTAAACCAGACATACCGGTCAATGGGAACGGGTACTTTGGGGGGGGGGTTTGTACCCAAAAATGGTTTTTTTTGCGTTTTTCACATGAAATTTTTAAAAATTTCTAATTTTATATTTCACCATTGGAATCAGCTTAAAAAACTACACAATTAAGTTCCTCAAAGTTTTTCTCTATCTTCAACGGTCACCGAGATATTAAAAAATCTAAACACAGTACGTTGAATTGTGGGGCTCCAATGTTAATCTTATGGAGGATAGGGAAAAATTAATATTTCCCCCTATTAATCAATATTTTTGGATAAAACTTGATATTTAGCTTTATGTGGTTGAGATCTATCCATTTATGCTTAAAAATCATAGTTTTTGTGTTATCATGGCAGCAAACCTGCATACTCTTTTCCCATATTAATCGTATAGGGAATAAGCAAACTCCTTTATTTATGGACATATGTTGATGAAAGTTGGTATAAATGTTAAGATAAAAACTATTCATGGTATAAATAAATTCGTTCAGTGTTCTTCACAGCAGCTAACCTGCACACTTTTTCCTATGTTATTCTTATGGAGAATAGGCAAATAATTCTTATGTTTTTGGACTTATTTTTATAAAACTTGTCATATATTAATTTATTGATTTGGAAATTCGCTGAGTACGCAGGTCTGCTGTGACGGGGGTATTTTATTAAATACAATATTTTGTATGATTTCTAAATAGGTTTACAATCAATGCCCAATAAAACTAACTAATATTGATTTGACATCTGTTTTTCTTTCTATTAAATCATTAAACTAAAAAAACAGCTGATTATTACGAGTAGGTTAATTATTCATTGAAACTGAATCAAAATGCGACTAATATCGCGTAAAAAGGGCATTTTTAAATGCTCGTTATTTATTTCCAAAGGAGCGGCGGACAATATCAAGCATTGAAAAATCTTCTCTGGAATGTAGAGAATGCATCAAATAAGTTTCATTGTTATCGGTTCTCCAGTTTCCTCGGAGAAGACGGCGTAAAATGCCTCCTGGAACGTCACAGATAAACATATAGATAAGACCGGTTTCGGCTTCTCTAACGCACAAAATTTAAAAATAACTAAAAAATGAATAATTTTGAGCAATGTACACACAAAACTCTAATTTTATTTATATAGATTATTAGGTAATCACTTGAAAACGGATGAGTTTCTCCATCGTCATTACGAAGTTCAAAGACTTTGTATAGTATCCTGTATTGCTGTCTAGTACTTCGATATAAGTTGTTGAAAGTTTGTGATTGCTCCCATACTGACGGTGTCCTGGCCAGGGTGGAGGTGGAGGTGGAGGCGAAAGTGACGGAAGTGGCGCGGTCACGAAACATATGATTGACCAGTGATGCGGGTGTGCGGGACGGTATGACGTCCACCACGCGTCATCGCCATTCCAGATGAAACAAATACGGAACTCGTATTTGTACTTGTGTATTTGTATTTGTATTTGTGTTTTCGTACTCGGTGACTCGTAGTTTTAAATTGTCACGACTAAATTCCCCAAGCTCGGAAGCTATGCGGAAGCATATTTTAAGGATAGTGCGGAAATTTCTAAAACAAATTATATTGGTCGATTCCACGAACTTAATTAAATAAATTCAATTAATAGATGTAAAATCTAGTGGGGATTTTGTGAACTGACTACTGTACACTTGAACTCGCACCTACATATTATTTTCCCAGTCATCGCTGCCCACATAGAATACTCGTAGTCAAATCTGCATATTTTACGAAGTAACGTGAATTTCAGCTTTAAGCGCTTTCCCTTCCTATATGTTCTATAGCCGGGTAAAAGTAACTCATTATCGTCCCAACACTGACGTCATCGCCCGCATCCACTATTGTGTCTAATTATTGTTCAACACTTTCCCTCTGTCTCATTCTGCTGTCGCTTCCATTGTTTGTGATTAAATATATGCATGAATAATATCTGCCCACAACTTCCGCATTATCAAATACAAGAGGATTAAAATGTGCGATTGTCCTGTATCATGTTTTATCATAATTAATTAATTATTTTAATCCAATTAATTGGGACGGTGGCGTGTACTGTAATGTAGCTACTTGGAGGTCGCGAGGTCATAATGTGGTCGTTATTTAGTAAACTGTCCAGGTATTTTAAGCCATTTTTTAAGTATTTGTGGCGCGATTTGTGATTCTTGTTACTGACTTGTTCTGTCTTGTTGTTGACTGTGTTACTGACTGAGTGTTGTTACTGGCATGTTCTTTAGTCAGAACTGTTTATTAATAGCCCTACAACCGATGGCATGTAAGGGGCCTACAGTTTAAAGTGGGATGGGATCTACAGCACATTGAATTACGAACTAGCCTAATTATAAGGATGGTCTTTACAGATGAACGTAGTATCTAATAGTGCGGACGTAAATCCACAAAAAAATATCACCCATCCACCAGCCATCTCTTATAACTATCTACAATTCGTGACCTCCAAGTAGCTGGATACTGATCGACGATTCCATGTCATTCACGCTATCAACTACGCCACCGACTTATCAAAATTAATTTTCTATTTAGTAGGAAAGTGAGAGGAAAACTAGGTGATGGTTATAATCCCAAAGTTATGATTCTTCCATTGACCATGCTCCATGACCCCTGGGGCAGTTGCATCCTCCGGTCGGCGCCGTGGGTGGAGGAGGTTCGCGGAAGCCCCCGGCGGCGGCGGTGCAGCGTGGAGTGTTGGAGTGTGGAGTTGGCATGGAGATATCGACCTGCAGTCTCCCCGGCGCACAACTACACGTCCTGAAAACATAACCCTCTCGCCTCACACCCGCTCGCATTATCTCACAGAATGCGATTTACCCCAGGGGGTAGGTTAATGTTTTCAGCGAAGTTTGATTGTCTGTCGTCCGGTGGGGAGCGGGCTGAAATATTTTTATAGAATTTCCTTGCATTTGCATCACTTATTCGCCGATAAAATAAATAACTCAACCGATCAAATGTTCGTACTTTTGTAAGAGTTGATAATATAAATATAAACTTTTTACATGTCTGAAACAAGTTTAACAAAAATAATTTCACACTCACTAAAAATATTCGCCTTTTTTAATCGATTATGACACTCGGCTTTTATAATTTGTAGAAATGCGATTCAACCGAGCGGGTACAGTGAATTACTTTAGCGGGGCTTAAATTTTTCAGGTTATGGATTTGAAGACTAAAATGACTTTTTAAAGAAATTCCAAAGGTATCTACTTCCTTTTGGGAAATAGCTTAAATACTGGATATGTCTAAAGGAAATCTTTTCAGTTCCTGTAAATATATGTCCACATACCCTTATAACGTCACTTCCGTTTCAAATTTTCATACCCCCCAATACCCCCCTCAGAGCTAAGACATAAATATATACATTTTGTTTGTATTTACTTTCCTGTGGGAAATAAATAGGTTAGATCATAGATGTATCTAAAGGGAATGTTTTCAGTTAATATAAACAGCTGTTCTTATTCTTTTTTATTAAGAATTCAATACAATAGCTGTGGTAGTTTCTATGGAAACTTGTTACATATTTCCATCTTACAAATCACCAACACCTCCCTCAGATCTAAGATATATATATGTAAAAACAACACGAATGTAAGTAACAGTTTTCTGAGAGTTGTTAATGTTCTAAACGTGATATAAATAACTGGTATACATAAATGTGCTTAATCTCCAAGCAGTTCAAGAGTTGAAGGTACGAATATATCTACTGGAAACATTGACGCCCGCCAGATCCTGATCCTGGTTGCATTATTTCATCGACCGGAATGCGATTTACTCAGGGGAAGGAGAGGGCGAACGTTTTCAGTGGGGGTTGATTGTTCGTGGAAGTTCCGATTGCAATGTGAAGTAATTTATTACAACAATTATAGAAACCTCCCGCGCAACTCTCATGAAAAAACCATATGAAATGGTTTGCTTTACTGTATAAAGCGATTAGTTGGGGCAAATTATTTGTTTCAGAAATACCGAAATTCGTTACTTTACTAGTAAATTACGTCTTAAAACATCAGTCAGTCGCTCAGTTTGAAATATTTAACCTTAGGTAATGATCCCAGTTTTATCACGTATTTTAGTGGACGGAAAGTGATATTTTCTGAAAGTAGGCAACTTTGTTCGCTCTGTCTAAGGAACATGTCAGCCTTCGATCAGTCGCTACAGACGATAAGTTTGAACTGAATGCTCCAATTATGTCTACACAGTCAGTCTTGTTTGAAAGTAGTCCATTTAACCAATTAATCTAACGAAATTTCACCAGTCCAGTTTTTTGGCCTGAGCGTAGTCCGAATTTTGCATACGTTCAGACGATCAGTTTTATCTTTCAGTTCAAACTGATCTTGATCGTCTCTTGGGGGCTTTAGAGGCATTAGTGCGATGTCAAATCCCTATAGATCTTGGCCTAAGTGCTATACGAACCTTCACTCTTGGGGTGATGATATTTTATTCGAGGGTTTTTTATAACGTTAAATAGAATTTGTTAGAATAAATTTAATTTCATAGTTTATTTCTCAATCGTTGCTTAATGTGAAAAGGAAATGATCCTTGAAAAGAAAACTACTTCGGATTTAAACGGTTTATTGTAGCTCCAGAACTAAAGCACATAGCTAACGGGACTAAGGGAAATATTGATTTCACAGGAGATGGGTCCTATTATTCTCCTCAAAGGGCTTTATTGCTTTCTATGTTTGACCTACAGACGGCGGATGAAATTTGAAATATTTCTCACAAGTTCCTCTTTGTATTATTGAAAACTACAACCTGCTCTACCTTTTATTAAAACTGAACTTTGTCCCACGTCAAAAGCCGCCTTGGCGCTGTGAAATAACATTAATAAGAAAGGGAAACTCAGAGGTATAACTTGGTTTTAGGCTAGAAAAATCTTGTTTTTGATCGCATTAATTATGCTAGCAATGCGCAGTAAACGATAATTGATAGAAAAAATTGTATCGACAGCGTTATGTTAAATGACAATACATATTTGTGTTATACAGATTATAAAACCAATTTTTCATCAATTTTAATTATAAAATGTAATGTCTATAACATCCTGCATTCTGTCACTAGCTGAAGATTGAGCAGAAATTGTTATCTAAGAAATCCTTTCTACTGCGCAGTTGTAATTAATGTAGTGTAATTCGTTCTTCTAAAGGATCTTAGGGCACCATAGACTCTCCTAGGACTCTTCTATGAATCTGGTTTACGGTATCGCGGTTGAAGTATACCATCTCATTAATATTGTACCTAATAATTAACTTTAATTAATTAATTTAAAAACGCATATAAACGAGCCTGAGATGCCCTAGTTAGTCTACTCTAAAAAGTACTTCGTTAAACGTGTGTGAACTAAGTTGTCGAAGTATGATTACTGCTGAAATAATCATACTTTTGGTTTTGGTTACAATTCTTGTTTTAAGGATAAGTGCACTCATACTTTACCGTCAGATGTTTGCGGAACGTCTTGCTCTTCAATATCCATCTTACCCCCCCCCCTCACCCACCAGGGATACTCCCAAACGCCTCTTGACTTCTTTGAGGTCTTTCATTTAAATGTTTTAGCATTGAAACAAAACTCATTCTCTCGTGAATAAATTCACATTTATTTTAAAATCTAGTCGCTGACGCTTAGAAAATTCAATCTTCATTAAAATTTGTGTACTTTATTCTTAAAATACATACAAATGATTTTTCATGTTAAAACTACTTGTTAAATTTGCCGGTTTTCCCAATCTATATCAAGCATAAAAATTTTGGTTTTAAGATTCAGCGAATCACAGTATTTGTAAATCTTTAATACTTAATGTGAGATTGACACTTATAATTAATAGTTTCATACAAACTAGAAATATGGTTCTTTTGGTAGTAACTACATACTTAAAAATAATAGGATTAAGAATTGTAAATTTCAATTTATTTTTCCATACGAACTCTACTACTGTTACTAAATTGTACCCGCAGAAGTCTACTAATTTATTCCGACCTAAATTAACGGTCTGAGGATAGTTTTTCCATGACTTTTCGTAAGATTCCCTTCTCAATGGTACATTATTATATTTCGTTAAGGAGCTGTCCTCAAGAGCAATGTAAATTATTGTTTTGACACCCTCACTGACCGCACGATCGTCGTGAAAATGGCATGCAGTGTTAAATTTAAGTAAAATTGGTTATATAGGTAATCACCAAATTACATTTTTGATATTTCATTATAAAGCAATATTATAATATGTAAATTATCAAGTATAATTCCATAGTAATTATATTTTTCCAAAAAATAAAATAAGAAACTACCTACTGTATTAATTCCATACATTAGTCCTAGATTAGTCACTAGTACTTTACTAGACACATAAACCACCTTTTTACGACCGTCGCGTCACGCAATTAATGGACGATGGAACGGAACTCATACATGGCGACAGCTATGAGGACTATTGAACATGTTATTACGCAATTTAGCTTAACTTACAGTTGGGTTACAGTACGTATTTTAAAAACCCTACATACATTCAGGTTCCACAACTAATATTGTCAATGCCGTAGTAGGAACATAGGGGTCAAAGGAGTTTCAATCCCTCCTTATTAAATAGACAAATAGAAAAATAATAAAGCGCAAAGAAATAGTACGAAAAATATTTCTGTATTTTGTACTTAAAATCAGACATCGAAATGTTACTTCGTGCTTAAATATCCATTCCTCCTCCAACATTATTAGTTTACATTATTATTTGCTGTTCTTTAAGACTTGAAGGTTTCTCTTGTAATACACTGCACATAAACAGTGTAACTTATGGCTGGCCCAATCTGCTGTGCCGGCGCGCGGGGTGGGTCACATACTGCGCATGCGCTTTCTCGTTGCGCAACAAGTCATTCTCGCACCGTGCCGGCTCGGACGTGGCCAATTGAATAACAGGCGCAGCATGTCTGAGTAAAAGCGTTAAATCAGCGCTCTTGTAAATATTACTGTTGAATTAATAAAAAACATCTGAATAATTAAAACGACCAACTCGTACTTAACTGGTACGTATTTTTTGAATATTTGTGTTGAAAAATTTTGCATGTAATGAGAAAATTTGTTTCTAATATTTAGTATAGTGAACTGTTTTTAATTAATTAATTACTAGAGTTTATTCCATTTCCTTTTGAGGGCTTTGTCTCCCATTACCCATTTTAAGTTCGCTTCGGTTATTAATAAACTTAATATAATTTTTGATGTATTCCGTTGGGTGAGTCAGTCGTTAATATTTGTAGCAATGTTCAACATTATTGGTTGGGTTATTTAAAAAATGAAGTTAAATAATGATACCTATATAGAATTACAAAAATAATTATATGAATAACATAAATACATTTCCCATTTATTCCCATCAAGGATACAAGTACATAAGAAAAGTCAACTTAAACCTCGCTTGAATGTAAAACTTTATTGTGTTGTTCTTCATTGTTTTACTAGTGAGGCTCATAACAACTCATGATATTGTCTCACTAACTTATCTGTAAATGTTACTACTCAGATAAATTAGTCATTATTTAGGCTATTATAGCTAATTATTGGTGTATAGTAAGTGGTAGTAATTGAATTGATTATGTCTGAGATATTAGCTACAAGTATGGCAGCAGAGAATGGTTTTTCTAGATTTGTCCTGTGTTTGTTTTCAACTTAATCCTATTTTATGAATGAACTACTTGTGTAGATTGTTTCCACTGCTGATGGGATTACTATTTGTATGGTTTCCATCCGGAAGCTCTCCGCAACCGTGTTTTGCTACAAAGCTGTTTTTATATCTGTCGTCTACTTAAATAAAATTAGATTATATTTTACATGGATTAGCTCTGGGTGGTATTTTGGGGCTATTTGCGCGACCAAAATTTGAAACAGTGACGTCATTAGATTTAGTTAGTGCGTCATAATTTGCTTATAAGAACAGCTGTTTAGATGAACTGAAAACATTCCTTTGAGACATATTCATGATCTAACCTATTCCCCATAGGGAAGTAAATCGAGTACAAACATTTTTTTTATCTTTGTATACCTTTTGTAGAAGATTTATGTATAATTTGACCTGATTCACATCTTAAAGCAATAACCTCTGAAAAAAATTATGAACGATTTGTTTCTACAATTATTTATTTTTGGTTCAATTTTACATTATTCATGGAATTTATCAATTAATTTTTTACTTGAAACAGTATTTACAATAGTGGGCTCGCTCTAAATGAATGTCACACGGGAACTATGAGACACATTGTTCCAAATTTTAGTGAACATTTTGATCTACGGTATCTATTAAATTTATGAGAAATAAAAAACAACTTCAAATAAAAACTAATTTTTATTCTACTATAAAATATATTAAATTTTATCTTAACCCCAAAGCATTTTACTGATGATACGAAATTCCTAATTTAAGTTTATATTTAATCTAAAAGAAATGAGATGGTAATTTTTTGATATTTACGATTTCAGGTAAATATTTTTTTATAATAAGTAAGTATCTATCTTGCGTGTTAACACAGAGTCTTACAATCCGTACAAAGCGCGGGCTTACTGCCAGTGTTTTAACTAAATCAATTTACCAAAAGTGATGTTTTTTATTGAATCGACAGTATCTAGTTCAAATGTATTAGCAGCAGATTATTTCCTGCAGAAATAAAACGTCATAAAATTAAAATTAGATCACACTTTTTAATTTGAACCTGTATTCAGTTCCAATTAATATTAATGAAAATAAGTGAATTGGAATATTTTAATGAGGCGTATCAGTGTCATTAATTTTCACATAGAAGGGTTTACAACTGGCTGTGCACTTTGTTTCTACATCAGCAATTTCCGTTGTGGGAACGGTAGGCCGGTTACATTGATTATAGAATTATCTACGCTTATTTTAAAATACCAATTCACCAACAATAATTCAAATTGCTACCCGAAAATAATTGCATTTTCTTCCCTGCGGGAAATGACTTAGATCGTGGATGTATGAAGCGAATGTTTTCAGTTCCTCTAACTGGCTGTTCTCATAACTATATGACGTTACTTCCGTTACTCCTTTTTGCGTCTCTTAAATTACAAAAATACTTTCCCCCAGAACTTACACATATTAATGTCAAAAAATAAGGTGGTTTTTATTAGACATATATAAATAAACTTGTCCTTATTTTTACGGTCACATTTTCAATGAGTTGATTGAAGAATAGTTAGATAGCCTACTAAAGTTAAGAGTTACGTACTTTTGGGAGTGTACGTATTTTACTTACCTTAGTTGACCCTCTTCACAGAGAACTAACCAGAGGTAGCTTCCTTTTGGCGATCTCTTAGGCCTAAATGTAGTCGTACATTTTTTGGCAAAAAGCACAGAAAATAATGTTATCCCAATCATATAAAACATTAAATAAATAATATGAAATGCATATCAGACTTGATCATTAAAATTAATGAACAAACAATGCAACCTTGAATGTTTCCTCTGATTAATTATTCACTCTCCGTGTCTTTCTTTACGGATCAATTCATCCGGGTATCTGGCGGTGACTTGGTTTGTTGAACAATTTTAGTGTCGTTATTCTAATAAGAATAAAGTGATACCTTTTTACATTGCTGCTCATTCAATAGCTATTGAAATTATCTTATAGTGGTGGTCTATTTTTAAATAAAAAATTACCGTATAATTATTCTTGAGTGAGGAGTATCACCTGACTAAAACAAAATGACGTCACTGAGGATTACTTTTAACTCGTGATTAAAAAACGAATTTGCGAACCCCTCGGAGTGGGGAAATATTTCGTTTTATTCCCATCAGATCAAAGTTAGTCTTGTGATTGCATAACTCACTAGTTACTAGATAGTCGTAAAAATATGGATGATAGAGCGAAAGTGAAGATAATGTGTATTCTTATTTTGCGAAAAAAACACGTACATACTGAGTAATTAACTATATTTTTTACCATGTAAAAATAAAATATTGTGCTTTTATCTGACACACCAGCTATCTTTTTACGAATGGTGGGAGCGCTCACCTAAAATAAACGGTGGCCGGCGTGGGTGGATCTTGCAGCATTTGTAGGCTTAATTAGGATTTCAATGGACAGCTGTTTTGCTTTTTTACCATTTGGTTATGTTTTAAAGGGGGGACACGTTAAAAACGTTTAGTGTTTGTTTGTTATTTTGTAATTTTTACTTTCTCCCCTTATACATAGTATATGGAGAAAGTATTGTTTTCGTCAAAATTTTCGAATTTGAGTTGAGGGTGGATATATCCGTTTTGGGGTCCCCTGAATCCAAATCCCCTGAATCCGAATCAAAAAAGTGGGTTTGGACGTGATGTTTGTCCGTCCGTGTGTCTGTGTGTGTGCGTGTGTGCGTGTGTGTGTTTGTGTGTCTGGAAGTGTACAGTGCCACAGCCTACCCTGTTGGTCCGATTTAGATGAAATTTGGCATGTATGTGTATATTCACCGAATCTCCAGGCGTTTTTTCATTTTTTTGAATTTTTGATTTTTAAGGGTAGTTCACCCCTAAAAACCCTTAAAAAACGTGAAAATCCAAATTTCTCAAAAACGGCTCTAACGATTTTGATTAAAATTTGATAGTTTATAGTGCACGGAGTACTAAACAGTTTGAAACCACCCGCATGTCTGTAAAAATGACGGTTCAAATGTTATGGGCTTTTAAATGTAAAAAAATCAAATTTTTAAATTTTCAACGAAAACAATAAAAGTGAAGTATAACTTGACTGGTACCATTGAAACCAGCTTAAAAAACTAAACAAATTAGTATTTTGAATTATTTCTCTACGACTAACGGTCTCAGAGAAAGGTTAAATTTACTGTCCATGATAAACGCAGTACGTTGTCTGAAAGTGCCCAATGTTATACTTATGGAGAATATAAAAAAATCAATTTCTTCCTTATTTTCCAACCGTTTTCCATGAAACTTGGTATCAAGCTTAATGTAAATCACCCAACAAAACCAACTAAAAAAGCTTGGTATTACCTGGGGGTGTGGTTCCCCCATACAATTCGAACAATTAATTTAACTTCGTCTCTCTTCTTTTGACTTCCAGAAATGGGATGATTATTTTTGAAACAATAAATTATTTAATGTTATTTAGATTAAATTTGTAGAACATGATAGTTGTATTACAGATTGTCTTTTTTTAATTTACTTGAGGGAGAAAGTATGTGTCAGTCCACTGGTACCGTTTATTGTTAAAGATATGAATAAATGCAAGTATATACTCTACAGATACTGCAGATACAAGAGATACTGTAGATACAACAGATACTGTAGATACAACAGCTACTGTAGATTCAACAGATACTATAGATACTTCAGATACTGTAGTTACTGTAGATACAACAGATACTGTAGATACTGCAGATACTATAGATACTTCAGATACTGCAGATACTGTAGATACAACAGATACTGCAGATACAGTAGATACTGCAGATACAGTAGATACAACAGATACTGTAGATACAACAGACACGGTGGATACAACAGATACAACAGACACAGTGGATACAACAGATACTGTAGATACTTCAGATACTGTAGATACTGTAGATACTGCAGATACAGTAGATACTGCATATACAGTAGATACTGTAGATACTGTAGATACTGTAGATACAGCAGATACAGTAGATACTGTAGATACTGCAGATACAGTAGATACTGCAGATACAGTAGATACTGTAGATACTGTAGATACACCAGATACTGCAGATACAGTAGATACTGTAGATACTGCAGATACAGTAGATACAAAAGATACAGTAGATACAACAGACACAGTAGATACAACAGATACTGTAGATACTGCAGATATTGTAGATACTACAGATACTGCAGATACAGTAGATACTGTAGATACTGCAGATACAGTAGATACAACAGATACTGTAGATACAACAGACACAGTAGATACAACAGATACTGTAGATACTGCAGATATTGTAGATACTACAGTACTGCAGGTACGTAACACCCTTAACAATCTAACTGGTAATGCTACCACGCTGACGACGCTCAGCTGGTGGTGTAATACACTCCGTGTGGACGCTATGAATTCACTTGATTGCACAGGTCGAGAGCACGTCCGCCGTCCGAGCCTTCGCCTCATTCAATGCCAAGCCTTCAGTCCTCGTCTTTTCAGAGCATTGAAGTTATCTCCTTTATTCAATTTTTATTCAAATAATTTGAAATACATTTCTAATGAAGCTGGGAACATCTCAGGACATTTTTATTACAGTTTTCATATATATTTAGGACTTCATGAAAATCATCTGCTCAACAACAAATTCTACACAGCATACTTAATTATCAGAGACCTCATTTAAACTTTTCAAGTTATTTATGCTTTTCCTGTACTTAATTTGTAATTAATTTAGAAAGTTAAGGTCGCATTTAGAATATTCAGGTTTGATAATTAAATATCATTTTAATTTTCCGAGATAATGTTTCAATAAACATGATTTTAGTTTATTTGTACATTACAAAGTTTTGAACCAATTATTTTGGTCTGCTTCGTTAGAATTTGTAGTTCAATTTCAAGTTTCCTAAATTAAATTTATAGAGATCGTTTCCAGTCAGGGTGGGGTTTATTTCATGGATTTAAGGGTTTCTAGGATTTAAAGAAAGGTGAGAGATTTATGAGTAAGGGTTGTAGTGTTGTTGTGCTATTGGTTTCATGGTTCTATTCACTTCCTTGAGTGGCGTATACCTAACTATTCGTAAGACTAATACTGTATTGTAATACTGTATATCTATACTCCGTAATCAAAATATATACATACGAATTGTGAAATAGTGGTTATTTTTAATCCTTCATGTATTTGAACTGGAACAAGCAAGTATTTAAGCCACTGGCTGTATAAACAGACATTTTACAGGCCTTTGAGCTGGTGACAAATGTTCAGGTTTCAAAGGCAACCCACGACAATGTCTCGGTTTTAAGCTTTGCTTTTATAATGTTGAACATTCCTTTCACTATTTTTTTACGATTCTTTTACTTAGAAACTTCGATTTTTACGACTTCAAGTCTTATTATTATTATAGTAATGTATTATTTTTATTATATTTTTAAGTCATAAAATACCTGGCAACAAGAAAAAGTTATAACAACGTTATTATTGAGAAAATGATAACATATAACAATTATAAAAGAAAAAGAAATTAAATAACAAACCAAGAAGTGAAAAAAAATGATAGCAAGAAATATATTAGTCTACCATTCATTTCAACATTAAACAAAGCCGTACAAAAAACGTTTTTAAACACGAAATACGTATTAAGCCACAAAACGAACAATAATACATCTAAAATGATCAATAAAAATCAAATCCAATAAAATATTATTTAGCTAAATTTGATCAATCAGAAATATATAGATTAAAATGTTTACGCTGTAAAAGCTTTTACACTGGAAAGACTGGTAGATCGTTTAAATCAAGATTACGGGAACATATCCAGGCAATAAAAAGTAATAATAGAACCTTGATGAAGTCCACCAACAATGCGGAATATTTATTAACTAACTACCAATTACTAAATTACTAATTACTAACTACCAATCATTAATTAGCAAGGCTATTAATTAACAATCCTGTCTAAGGATTTTTAATGTCAGCCTTAGTCAGTAACAAGACTACAAGATCGCGCAACAATCGTCCTACATTTATTTCTCATCCATACTTGGCTTAAAATACCTACCTGGATAGGTTGCCATTTCAATTATCTAATCTAATCACAATTATAAAGAAATAAAAGAAAATCCTGAAGTTCTCGAATATTTAGATAAGGGGAATGAAATGAATCCGAAAGAAGAGCTATATGTTTATTTAGGTTAAAAAGAATAACCAAATTATGTGTTAAACTCTCACATGATCCTTAACAACACATTTAAATTAAATCACAAAGATAAATTAAATCTTAATTAATTAACTAATGTTTAGAACAACTATTCCAAAATTGTCACCATATCAGGCATGTGAATAGCTCACTTTTCCATAGTAAATTCGCTAATGAAGGATCCACTTAATGTAACAAGGGCGCTATTGGTCCAACAGAGCGATGAACTGTAGAGTGTAGATAACAATCAATCGGTGGACCGTAGCTGACGTCATCATACATTGTCAGCTGTTCGAGACACCTGATGTGTGGCGGTGCCAGCCAATATGCGCAAACCTTACTGGCTCTGTAACTGGAAACTATTACATATGATACCACACGCAAAACAACGTGTTAGCTCCGTATAATTAAGGCACAATTCATTTTTTGTGCACCAACTGCTAAAGTATATATAATTTACAAAAATACTGGTGTTTTAGCGAATTTCCCATAGGGAAGAAGCTATTACCGTAGGTCCCATGGCAAGACTTAAGCCCGGGACCATGTTATTTTTTCTTCTTTAGGTGCCTAGAGACCAAAAACAATAGTCGTTAAAATTTTTATATATATAAATATGTATATATATATGTATATATATATATGTATATATATATATATATATATATATATGTATATATGTGTCTGTGAACACGATAACTCTCGTAAAAATGGTCCGATCGAGACCACATTTGGTATAGACGTGTATTCCTACAAATGCTCGGACGAGTTCGTAAACCAGACATATCGGTCAATGGGAACGGGTAGTTTGGGGGGGTTTTGTACCCCAAAATGGGGTTTTTTGCGTTTTTCATATGTAATTTAAAAAATTTTTTGATTTAATCTTTCACCATTAAAATCAGCTTAAAAAACTACACAATTAAGTGCCTTAAAGTTTTTCTCTATCTCCAACGGTTACCGAGATATAAAAAAATCACAGCACGTTGTATTTTGAGGCTCCAATGTTAATCTTATGGAGGATAGGGAAAAATTAATATTTCACTTATTAACCAATATTTTTGGATAAAAATTTATATTTAGCTTTATGTGGTTGAGGTTCATCCATTTATGCTTAAAAATCATAGTTTATTTGTTTATCTTGGCAGCAAACCTGCATTTTTTTTTCTTATGTTAATCATATGGAGAATAAGCAAACTCCTTTATTTATGGACAGATGTTGATGAAAGTTGGTATAAATGTTAAAAATAAATGTTTTTGAAGGTATAAATGCCTACTCTCAGTGTTCCTCACAGCAGCAAACCTGCACACTCTTTCCCATGTTAATCTTATGGAGAATAGGCAAATAATTCTCATGTTCATCGAAAGATTTTGACCACTTGACTTGTCGTTTATTATTATTATTATATTATTGATTTGGAAATTCGCTGAGTACGCAGGACTGCTGCGACGGGGGTATTTTTAATGTAAATTAATTTGTTGACATTTTCAATGAGGATTTTCATTATACTTTAGTATTAGCAAAAATTACAAACAAATTGTTTTTTGAACATGATTTAAGCGTAAGATATAAACGTAGTTTATCACGGAACCAGTTCTTTTTGGCGCTTATTCGCTCTTTTAGGGTACTTACAGGGTGGAGCCGGGACGTACGCTGGAAGCCTGGATAGTAGCTTACCCGCTTACTCGATGTGTACCTGGTTGGACAGAGGGGGCTTCACAGTGGCACTGAGCAGAAAGCTCTCATCGATATCACATTTCTTTGTTGTAAGTCAATATGGAAGGACTTGAAGAACTTTTGCTTCTCGACAATGCGGCAACCAAGTGGTTTTTATTGTTTAGCAGTGATCGCGAGTTTAGTGTACATCCTGTGAACTTGGAGAGAGAACAATATGGTGAGTTTCATCATTTGTACAGAAAGTTAAGAAACCACCCTGCTAGATTTTTTCAATACCTGCGAATGGAAACTGGAACATTTGATTACATTAAGGCTTTAATATCTCAAAAATTACATAAGAATTGGGGTAATTTGCATTCGAATCCCATAACTGAAGAAGAAAGGCTCGTTGTAACATTGAGATATTTAGCCACAGGTGCATCATTCAGACACCTTTCGTTTTCCTTCAGGATGGGAGTTTCCACAGTCAGTGGACTGTGGCAGGTACTTACTGCGCATGCGCCGCTCGCTCGACCAGCGCTCACAGCGGTGTAAAGAATCGGGGTAGCAATTCTTTTTCCTCCCATCTAGGCTCCCTGCGCCCATCGATGTAACCTGCCCCGCTCTACTATGCACGGGCACATAGCCTACTGTGGGAGGATTCTTACTTAGCAGTAAGCGAGTAAGCTACCATCCAGGCTACCAGCGTACATCCCGGCTCCACCCTGTAAGCACCCTTAGACTCGACTTCCGGGATCGTGCATAAAAAATGAGCACAATAACAACATATTTTCTAAAATAAATGTAGTAAAATGGTAAAAAAGATTGCATCGGTTAAAAGAAAAATCGTGTTTTATAGGGCGTTAATTTTGTTGTGTTGTAAACGGCGCAATAAAAGAAAATAAAAAGTTGTACATGAACCCATAGTCTCCTGTACTCCTGTTTTAATTGAAAATTTGAGTTATACCGACAAGTGTAATTTTTTGACGTAGGGTATTATTTTTTGTAGTAATACTTAACGAACACGTACATCATACTCGGAAGTATTTTTATGTGCATTTTTCAACTAATGTTTATTTTATCCAGTTTCAAGAACTACTATGTACAAAATCTATTTCTCTGTTATTTGTGCCTTTTGTTCTTGATGGTTAGTTTTTTCATCTTTACACCACTAGTGTGATATAACCTAAATTTCAGAACACTAAAAACACTATGTACGTATGTTTATGATATGTAATTCATTAACATATTATGCATAAACAAATATGAATATACACACTATTCATAAACATGTAAAGAAGGAAAAACTAAACCATCAAGAACTAAATACACTAATAACAGGTGAATAATTTGTATATTGACATGGATATGTCTTAGCTCTGGGGGCTGTTGGTGGTTTTTAAGATGGAAAACATGTAACAGGTATCCATAGAAACTACCAGAACTGTATGGAATTTTGAATATAAAAGAATAAGAACAGCTGTTTAGATGAACTTAAAACATTCCCTTTAGATGTATCCATGATCTAACCTATTTCCCACAGGGAAGTAATACAACAATATTTTTCATTGCGTTCCAAAATGTGAAGTTCGGCTGGATTCCAAGTTGATATTTAGCGAAAGGCTATACGTCACTCTCGCATGTCGGCGACGAAGGGAGTGAGTCTGTGAATGGCTGGAGCTGGAGCGTCTCATTACCGATGTAATCTCTCTCGTCCCCCGCCCTCGCTCGTCATCACTTGTTATTTCGTCGATATTCGCTTTGCTATTGGTGACGTCATTCGATACCAGTGTTTATCTGTTGCTTAAATTCTGCAGCTTAAACTATTTGACTTTTATTGTTGATAGTTATTATGTGTGAAAAAAACTGTATCAGTGGACTGACACATACATTCTCCCTTAAGTTAATTTATAAACAACAATCTTTAATAAAACCATCATATTCTTTAAGTTTATCTAAAAGTCATTTAATAATTTATTGTTTTAATACTAATTTCTAAAAAATAACAACAAGAAAAACAAAGTTAAATTAATTATTAGAATTATATATGGATCCTAAAATGGATACATCCACTCTCAACTCAAATTCGAAAATTTTGACGAAAACAATACTTTCTCCATATACTATCGTAAAAAGGTATCGTGATAAGGTAAAAATTAAACTAACGCCCCAATCACACAGTACGGCGGACACCCCAACAGTGGCGACGGATCATCGGCTCATGGCACTGCACTACTGTACGGGCAAACCGTGCTGTGTGACACCCCAACAGTGGCGACGGAACTTCGGGCTCATGGCACTGCACTACTGTACGGGCAAACCGTGCTGTGTGACACCCCAACAGTGGCGACGGAACTTCGGGCTCATGGCACTGCACTACTGTACGGGCAAACCGTGCTGTGTGACACCCCAACAGTGGCGACGGAACTTCGGGCTCATGGCACTGCACTACTGTACGGGCAAACCGTGCTGTGTGACACCCCAACAGTGGCGACGGATCTTCGGGCTCATGGCACTGCACTACTGTACGGGCAAACCGTGCTGTGTGACACCCCAACAGTGGCGACGGAACTTCGGGCTCATGGCACTGCACTACTGTACGGGCAAACCGTGCTGTGTGACACCCCAACAGTGGCGACGGATCTTCGGGCTCATGGCACTGCACTACTGTACGGGCAAACCGTGCTGTGTGACACCCCAACAGTGGCGACGGAACTTCGGGCTCATGGCACTGCACTACTGTACGGGCAAACCGTGCTGTGTGAATAAAGACAACCCTTAGATCAATATTTACGTTTGTTTTTAAATGTGGAAGTGATCAATTACTGGATGTTAAAAATTCTCACTTTGTTCCTCCTAGCAGCAAACCTACACTTTTCCCATGTTATTCGTATGAAAAATATTTTAAATGATACAGTATAATCAAAATATTTAAATTCAATTTTATAATGATTTAAAATGATTAAATGTAATGTTTTAATTTAAAATGATAAACTGTAACTATGATTCCTAAATCAATGGAAATTTGCTTTGGGTTTATCTATTGACGGTTATGTATAGATTGATATGCTGACTCTCTAGTGTGTATTGTAAGGTGGTCAGTGACAGTCTAGTCGTCTAGTCAATGCATGGGGAGAGTGTCGACCGGAGGTGTATGTTTGACCTGGCCCAGAGCCGTTGCGACGCCTCCGCTTCTGTTTGTCTTGGACGAGGCCAGAGCACGTTCATCCAATATACAAGCTCCAATTACGTATATTTACCGTCCAATCCATGTAGACAATTCTTTCTCTTAAAACGTTGGACACTACAATACCTTTTTTTAGTATTCAATGTAGGCAAGTCACCAACCGTTCACTTAATAGTTTCTTACGTTACACAGTCTTGTCGATCTTTCATCAAATTTATATGGTTTGTGTGAAAGGATTTAGAGATTTTAAAAAAATGGTTATAGTAGTTATACTATTACAGCATCGAACATTTAACATGTATTTAGGGCATTGTTTTAGACATTTAGACCTACTATCCGAGCTCAATGTCCACAAGTGCCTTCAGTTGGGCTCCCAGGCTGACCTAGACTGTTCTCTTGTTGCAGATGAAGTGAAACAGTATGGAAGACGACGCCGATGCAGCGGTAGGCCCGGACGACGGATATCTCTTGGTGCGGATACATGTACCCGAGCTCAATGTCCACAAGTGCCTTCAGTTGGGCTCCCAGGCTGACCTAGACTGTTCTCTTGTTGCAGATGAAGTGAAACAGTATGGAAGACGACGCCGATGCAGTGGTAGGCCCGGACGACGGATATCTCTTGGTGCGGATACATGTACCCGAGCTCAATGTCCACAAGTGCCTTCAGTTCCCGAAGGACCAACTGGTCTGGGATGTTAAACAACAATGCCTTGCTGCCTTGCCAAAGGTCAGTATCCAATATTGAAGGAGGTGTAAGTGTGTGGTGTATGTGAATGTGTGTTCTGGAGATTGGGTTAAGCTATTTCTACCGAAGGGAGCAATATTTATTGTGGACCTTTGATTACCATAAACCATTTAGATGTGATAGTTACGGATGACAGGTTTAGTGATCATATTTCATTAATCACTTCTGCCACGTTTAGTCGATTAAGTATATCTTCCTTCCTATGAAAAATATTTTTAATGTATTTACGAAATTCCTATAATCTGATATATAATTTTTTTTCATCACCTCATGTCGCATTTAATTTTAAATTAGCTGTGTTATTTATATTTATATTGCGTAGATTTTCCATTAAGATTAGTAAAATAAAGTTTCGCGACATTTCGGAAACCGGAATCTGATCCCGTCCTCAGGTAGCTAAAACATACTTGACAAGATTATTACATAATCCGCACTTGCCTGTATAAATATTAACACAACAATGTTTGAAGTAGTGACGTAGTCAAAAACAAACAAAAAGTAGCCAGCAACCAAAGTCATGCTTACAAAAAACAAAGTACATTCCCTCGTCATAAAGGATCAAGAAGCACTGGTGTAAGCGGTTTGTCCCTGGTAGCAGATAATTTAATCTATTTCGATTTATCCACACCAATTTTCCTGGTGCAAGAGATTTACACTCGCAGTATTTTCCCTGTCGTCGTCCGTTGTTGCTGGGGACGAAGTTGTCCAAGTTGCGAATGATTTACGTCAGGTCGCGCCTGAGGCCAAGTTCGGATCTTGGGGCGTTGCTTAGCAACCGCTTCAACCAATTAAACACTAGCCTCAACCGAAAACAATCTCCCGCACGCACACGCGCGCGCCAAGTGAAGCTTTGTCTAAACACGATAACACTCTAATTATACTACCGCTCTGGGGATTAGCGATCAGCGCGCTCTCGACGGGAACTTGGTTAACTACTAACTCTTATCGTAGAGTAACTGGGTGTATTGAAGTAATAGAAAGTTAAGAACAAGTTACAGACTTGTTTCAACTTGAGAAAGTTAAGTACGGTATGTTTATTTACAGTCGGTAAAGCTTCTTAAATGTTTGCCTATTTCACCGTTCTCTTCTATCAGTTTTCATATTGTTTGGTTACATACTCATTTTACTTAATTTTATTTGTTCGCTAAATATACTATGGTTTCGAATCTTTGAAAAAAGCATTTTTGTGTTGTCAGTTGTAAATACAATACATAAATAATTAGGTGAAATCTAAAGAATATGAGAATGGAAGTGCAATAAAACTGTGCAAATCTGTCCATTATTTATTTCCGATCTCCCTTCAATCATGGTCCAATTTAAATTTAACACATTTGGGCAATTTCGCGCTGTGAAAGTCCTTAAACTTGTTCCTGTATCAATGTTTATGATATCCTTGAATGTTCACTAGAAACAAAAGGTTTCAGAAATGTGGAGTACATTTTAACCATAACCGAAGATACTTGGACAGTAGACCCTTGCTCATTCGATCCTCAATAATTCGAAAAACTCTACAGTCCGTTAAGTTTTTCCTGTTCCTTTGATAAAACTTGTCATATCGGAAAAATAGAAATATTTTTGATGCCTAATTTAGCCTAAACAATTCGAATTGTTTTGTATTTCAGCCTTAAGAATTCGAATTATATTCCTTTAATTCGGAACCGTACCTCTAAAATTGGAATTAACCTCTATAATTTGAAGTAATTTTTAAAAACCAGTTGAAACGTGACCAGTTCGTTTCCATAATTCCCCCAACGGGCATTGTTTTGTTTGCTTCGTTACAGCATTGATAACGAAAATATCAATTGTTACAGTTATCGTATTGTTAACAGTTCCATGTTTTTGTGCGCTACATTATTTATTTTACTCTCATAAAGATTTTCTTGACAATGAGTTCAAACAAGTCAATGCGAATTTTATTCTCACAATCTTCTACAATTCAAACCTCCGACCATCGCTCGCAACTATCCACAATCCGTGTCCTCCAAGTAGCCGAATTACGGTACAAAGGACGACGCCACCGTCCCAGTCAATAAGAAAAATAAATAGAAACTATCTATTTATATTTTACCATTCCTGGAGTGCTCTAATGTAAAGTGTTTTGACTCTTCCGGACGTAAACCGATTGTATTGTAAGAGCTCGTGTGCCACTTCGCCCGGAGATGGCGTGTTTTATCGACCTTGATTTTCATAGTGCTGTACTGTAATTGTCAGGTATTTATTTCGGATCCTCCTCCCCAGCTGTTCTCACGGCGGCTGCGGCGAGAGAAAGTCCGTCCGCCACGTCACAACACGTCTCGCGGCGCCGACGACCAGTTGCGGCGAATTGAATCTACATTAAAATTATGCGCAGAACACGGCAGTTAAATTGTAAATGGCTTTAAAATTTCTTTTCGTTTTCTTAGAAAGAAACATCTTCCGTTAATATTGTTTAATATTCGTATCAGCGTGAGTAGCACGTGTCCTTCATTGACAGTTATAATTTTAGATAGACGATTTACGAGAATCACGCAAATAAAATAGATAGTAGAAAAGTTTTGCTATAGTTATCATAATTTATTGCAGTTCGTTCCTCATTTTAAACTGCAGGTCCCTCAGGTGCAAGTGTCTCTTTGACTATAATTATTATACCTTATTGCAGTTCGTACCCCACATTAAACTGCAGGTCCCTCAGATGCAAGTGTCTGTTTGACTATTATTAAACAGTCATGTATAAGGAACATATCAGCAAGGGTGAGTAACAAGACTACAATATCGTGCCACAATCATCTTATACTAATTTCTCATTCATACTTTGCTTAAAATACCTTCCAGAATAAGTCGCCATTTCAGAAAGGCGAAGGTTAAGGCCTATACTGAGGGCGGACTGCAATATTTATTCCCTCAATTTCTCTGTTGATGCAGCTGTGTATTATATTTTTGGAGTCAGACTCTCTGACAAGTTGCGCAGTAATGTGTTCAATACCAGTATATCCCAAGTATACTCGCAAGTTCCCCTCCAAATCGATTTACTAAACCTCCCTAAACTCAAATAAAATAATGTATTTATTTCCACAAAAATAAATCAGCGAGTACAAAAATAATTGTTTGGAAATTAACTGGCAGCTTTATCCAGTAAAATGTGGCCAGTGTACACAATGTTTATCAGTCCGACTTATCATTTGAGTCCAGTCTTTTCAGCCAATCACTTTAAATAACACTTTAGCCACTACCTGCAGTGATACACCAATTAACAAAGAACTTAGCTTGTTTACTAAATATCGTAAAACTAAATTAACTGAAACTTCAATAAAAAACGGAACAAAAAAACCCAAAAAAGAACGTTATTCATTTTATGTACCACGTTCCTTAGTAACCAAGTATTTACTTATCTGAGATAACCAATTTTTAATACTTTTGATATGATAACATTTGATATGATCTTGTTTTTTTTTAAATATCGATTGACAGTTTATTATAACCATAAGGGCCCAAGAATAGGAAAGAGTGTTTGAAAAGCTTTTTGTAGATCTTTGGAGCCCTAACTAACAGATTCATACCAGATAATAAATAAAAAATAAATAATAAATAAATAATAAAATTACCAGATAATATTAAGACCGCACAGTCATCTGGACTATTCAAGTCTAAATTGAAAAAACTTTTAATTGAGGGAGTTTTTTACTCAGTTGGTGAGTTTTTGAATAATTAATCTTTACAACTGTACCACCTTTTTTGTAGTTTGTCTTTTAAATAGTTTTTTTATACATGTACAAATCTTATAATAATTAGGATATTGTAATAGGTTTGCACTGCTTTTGTATGTTGACGTTTGTAATACAATTTGTTGAATTGTCGCTTACAATAAAGGAATTTGAATTTGAATTTGAATTACTGATGACACAGATTGAAATTATTTTCATTTTATTTGACTTGTTGGATTTGATGACACATGGATTGAAGCTTGCTTTTACAGGACATGTTCTCTCCGCCAGGAAGTGGCCGAAGGCCGCGATGAAGAGCTACGACACTTGTTCGCTGTTTGTCCTAGTCCACCAGGAGTAGCGCGACGTCTCGCTGTGGGCGGCTCACGGCCTTGGTTAGAGTAACGACAGTTTAATGTATTTATACGAGGCTGTCGTGTCTTTAACGGCAGACAACGTCGTCCGTCAACACCGCCTTCGCACTTAAGCCCCGTCAAACCTCACGTCCGAGAGATAAACTTTTAATTTTGTAAATTTACTCAATGGTACTTTTTATCTCGGTACGTGATTCCCGTGCAGATTTTAAAATAAACATTAGGTCATTTTCACTTTTTTGACAAACAACTCGCTTGATAGAAGTGAACTTTTATGATTATTTTGGGACGGTGGCGTATCCTGTAATCCAGCAACCAGGAGGTCACGAATTGTGGATAGTTATGAGCGATGGTCGGTGGTGTGATATTCTCTGGTGTGCATTAACGCCCGCCTTATTGAATACTATGTTCATCCGCAAAGGCCGTCCTCATAATTAATTAGACATGTTTATAATTCAGAGGTAAAAGTGGTTGGAACCCACTCTAAACAACTGTGAGTCCCTTAAATGCCATTGGCTTTTGGGCTATTAATGAACAGTCCTATCTAAGGAACATGTCAGACTTAGTCACTAACAAGACTACAAGATCGCGCAACATTCATCTTAAACTCATAATTCATTCTTACATGGTTTAAAATACCTAACTGGGTAGTTCGCCATTTCAAATGATAATCTTATATAATATATTTGATGCATTGTGTTGAGTTGATTCTTTCATTATTTGTTGGAAGAACTCCTCAGGTAAAAACTCTTCTGTACCTGCGTAACAACGACAGTACTATTTACGTTGCATTAATATGCGTATTTATTCAATGTATTGTGAATGAACATGTGAAGACATGTATTGAGAAGTTTTTGTATCTTATAGTATTCCACAGGGTCTGGTTTTGGGCCACTTATTTTCTTATTGTTTGAACGTTAGGGTTTCCATTTAATACGAATATCTTCACAACTCTTGAAACTTCTTTGTCCGCTCAATTCCATTTCAGCCTCACAATCATAAACTCCCGAAATTTTGGAATGCAGTATTTTACTGTACCACTGATCTAAGAGGTGTAAAACTACCTTCGAGCAATTTCTTGTTCAGCAGATGTTCCGTAAGCTTGTCCAGTCTTTTCTTGATGATATTCCATGACACTTGCGGTGCCCCATAATGACCGCCACTGCTCCATCTCTCATCTCTCTATGTAGGCCGGCCTCGGTCACGTCTATCGTCCTTTGTAATGTATAATTTCAGTTTGACACATCCCGCCCCAGATAGCGACACCTCCGTTAGTGCCGGCGTCCGCCTTGGAGATCGTCCGTTGACGGGTAAATTGTCAGTCAGTGTTACAGCGATTTATACTAACTGATTCCTTAAAATGTCTAACCTGCAGTTTTAAAGCTGTATTTTTGGTATTTTAATTCATTTAAAACTATCCGAGCCGGCGAACTTCGTAACGCCTGACAGTTAACTTTAAGATTGGCCATGTTATGAAGTCGAATAGCATTACGGCTTCATTGTGAAAGTTATATATTCTGGGTCGCGGCATAGTGAATAACAATATTGAAACGGTAAGACATATTAATAACATTCCCAAAAACAAATAAATCTGGTTGGTTTAATTCGCAATTTTTATATCCAATCCAACCCCAAACCAAACCTAACTGTAATACGGCTTTTATAAGAAAGATATACAACAGCTGCTTATTATGATAAACGTAATATATATATATATATATATATATATATATATATATATATAAACATTGTAATTATTTTTTAATTGACCAACATATAAATACGTGACTTTTGATCAGACAGAAAATATAAATATTTAATCCCCCAAAACCGCAAACTATTAACGTGGCGAATAAAGCAGTTCATTTTGTACAGCACATATTTACTTCATAGTTTTTCATTAATTAATGATTCAGATGGCATTGGATAGTAAAGCATATTGCTAATAGAAAGTAAACCAATCAGCTGTAGCTAAGAAACCAAATGTTTTCATTGTAGACAATTTGTTAACAAACTTACTCTTCAAAAGATTAATATTAGAAATTTAAAACGCCATAAAATAGAAACTTATGCAGTTTTCGAAAATATTTTTTCACTAAAACCTTCCCGGACACATATAGAGCAACTTCCTAAATTTTCACGGTGATTGGATAAGTAGTTTGGCAACGCATAAAGGACATACACATACATCATACATACATACATTCAATTTTATTTATAGAGATTGCCTAGATGCGTCAAAAATGATTGTCCTTTATTGTCTCGAGTTCATAGAAATTGAGGGAATTTTCTGAGGTATCTTAAGGCTCGTGACAAATTCCGGTTTAGATTTAGAGATTATTTTATAACTATATACTCGTATTATAAAAAATGATATTAAGGAAATTGTCCCTGTCTTACCTGTCCCATCCCTTATCTGCATAATTCAGTACTCTATTCATGAGACGTATCTCTTCTCAGACCCATACCTCAGTCTCGGTGTCATGGTGGTGCAAAACAACAAAACACGAAGTTCTAGCTATAGTCAGACAAGAAGACTGTGCAAAAACTTCGCGATTCTACTCATAAAAGATGAGACAAATGTTATCGGTTTCTTAAACGTGACGCCATAAAACTTTATTTCCTCTTGGAGGAGTATGGCGTTTCAAAATTTCAACCTATTGATTTTGTAGCTACCACAGTTTGCCAACAGAATACAGTGTGCAAAGTCGTGAGATTCTATAAGCGAGGTCCTGTGTTGAGCTGGCGGCGGGGTGGGTTAGGGGTAGCTTCCCCGGCCATATTATCTTGTTTATTTATGGTTTGGTCCTGAGACTTGTAATTGCGTCTACAGCAACCCTCTCGTCCCTCGACCCCAGTTGCCTCTTGCATACATTCCAGGTAAATATTAATTATTTAAACCCTACGGATCGAGTATTCATCGCCTTTTAAATGTATTCTTGTATACAAAATTTACTTATAGTAAATTTTTATAAGTAAGTATGATTCATGAGTAAGATTGGTTTTTTAAAGATTTAAATATCTTACACTAAATGTTATAAATTTTCATAACATATGTTTTTCTGGATCTAAAAAATCATTTTGTTATACGTCAGTTTGAGGCAAATCATGAATACATTTTTCACTTACCCCTATAATATAAAGAATGCTGAAATATTTAACCCCTAAAACGGATAGCAAAAACATATCTTGTTTGTTTATCCCGCACAAACGACCAAAAATAAGGTTTAAATTTTATTTATTCCCGGTAGCATTGAGTAGTTCTTCTAAAAATGTCACTAAAAAATCACTATCACATTCTAAAAACACACACTAATCACATTTGTAAAAATCACTAGAGAAAATATGTAAATATTTTTAGTATGAAATTTTTTTTGTTTTGATAAGGATATATGCATGCGGAAGTTTGTTAAGTACGATAGTTTTTACAGATTAAGTGATTTATTAAACTTTGAATGTTCATTTTTTACATCTACATAACCATCTCTAAACCCCAGCGGTTCTAAAAACTCATCGAAATCATTAATCCCTACTACCATATGTTTGAGTCGTATGTGTATCACGTGATCATTGTCACTCTACTCTACTCACAGCTGATTTGTCATCAGCGCATGCGCATCGCGTCAGCTGGAGAAGCAGATCGCACCAATTACGTCGACGGTTGGGAAGTAATTAACGTGTTGTAATTTTCAATTTGTGAGAGTGGCAACAATGGCAGGCCGATGTTCCAGTTCTCAATTCATCCTGGATTAATATTCACTTCCTGTTCCCGTCGAGAGCATCAGCTGTTGGGGCTGCCAGTCGGTCCATGTCAGGTCTACGGGATACCCGTATATGTATTACAGTAATTTCTTGTGTTCGACAATTAATCTGGTTGCTGTATGTGTTATTATAACGTGCCCTTTTAAGTTTTTTTCTGCTAATTGTTTCACAAAACTTTTTTTGTTGGATATACATACCATATTTTGGGTTCGGTAACATTAAGTAAGTACTATATTTTAACTATTATAAATCGTATACGATAATTTAATATTCAATTCCTTCACGAAAAATTATGGGTTCTGTAATTAATTTGTCATAATAAATGTTCAAGTTTTTATTGTAAAATGAATTTACTAAGGTAATTTTTGAAGATGGATTTTTATGGGAGATCACCAGTAGATAGATAAGATTCTTACAAACGGTACTTAAAACTACATGTTTAATGATTAATTGCTTCGATTGAATTTAATTTTAACCATATCATACTTATACACCTAATATGCTTTGAAATCGGTTTATTATATTATCGTGAAACTGGTTTTGAGCATTCAATATTACTTTTTATGCAGAAAGGTAGTTAAAATGATAAAGGCAAGTACCCAACAAATGGTGTTAGTTGTTTGACTAGTTAATTCTATTGATTTTTTTTAGTTAATTTGTCTAGTGATTTTTCTAATCACTTTAAAATTAGTAATAAAGTCAACTTTATCATCAGCGTTTATTATTATTTTTATTTTTATATTGTCATAACAGTAGAGTGCCCTATACCAAATTCTCTTATAATTTAGGGACAGAATACCCAGTATATTCTATATACTAAGTTTTAACATACATTTCGTAAAATAGAAATAATCTTACTCTTTTATTCAGTAATTAAAAGTAGCTACGAAATAAGTTGTATGAACATGTGACTGGATTCTAGATTCACCCATTTAATACAGGGTTGATCCAGTTATTTGTCCACTGTTAAATTCTCATTTCGTTTCGCGATTAAATCCCTATATTTTATATAAATGGTTTAATTGTGACCTTTTAAAACTTTAACTCATCCTGTTGTCGGTTTTGGTTAGTTTGGATGTGTCTATTGAACTAATTTACATTATACGTAAATAAGGGATAACAACCCATCCCAGCTTTGCTGGCTTAAAAACATTTTTTGGAAGAATCTTTTTAAAACGCATTATAGATGCACAAAGAAGATTTTCTAAATGATGGAAAACTGTATTCAAGCAGATGTGCCACGTTCTGACATCTGTACTGTAGTAAAAGGTTTTAATCTTACTCGGTTGTAATCGACGGAAAACATTACTTACTGTATTTGAACTTTTATGACTAACAAAAATATTTATTGAAACTCAACACACCAGCATGAGCACACCGTTATATTCTCTATCACATTCAATTTTTATTGGTATCATAATTATTGAAACGTTCTAAAACTAAATTAGTCAGAATTTACACCCTATCTTTGCCCATTTAACAATAATTTTAAATTCAATCAATATTCGGTCTTAGCCTACCCAGCATCGTAGATAAATACTGTATTGAGCTATTGAATATTTCCATTGTAAAAACACAATATTCAGTACGCAGGACAACCCCTCCCGGTTGTTACTGTTCTCCTTGTTTTAGTCACACACACCTGACGGGGACAGGTGTAGAAGAGATAAGGGCCTCCTCTTTGCTGAGATAACAATAAATAAATGATCACTGCACGGTAATTCAATGCTCCCTCCCTGCTACCCCTCGCCATCTCGCACCCTCGCACGTCGCCTTGCTGTTACTGTACATCCAACAGCCACCGGCGGCGGCGAGGAGTTGAGGAAGCTGCTTAGATTAAATAAGGAAGTGACAATCACTTACGAGATCAATACGCTGAGAATATCGTCGCACTCATTTGTTTTTTTAGAAATAATGAATTTCAAATTATATTTAAATAAACATAAAATATATGTAGTTATGTTAAAGGTTGTATTTATATATTTTTTGTTTAAGACTCGTGTAACATCTATACGATACTGGTCTTTCGGAGTACTTGTATACATATTCTATTTTTGATAATTCGGTAAGTATAGTAAAATCCAATATAGTAAAAACTAGAATTTAAACTTTCATGTAAAACAAAATACATTTTCATTTACTTTTGAGTAGTGTTTTGTTATGTCACATCTTTAAAAATATTTTATGTCCATTACTCGTAAATTACCTCTAAGTATAAAGCTACCAAGTTCTATATAAATCCAGCGTAATGGGGTTTTTATGGTTTCGCCTTAATTATTGTTTATTGTGAATAAAATGTTTGAAGTTGTTTCACATACTCAGTTTCATAAGAAATTGTTCATTAGTATGGACCTATTTTAAGTTCAAAGTGAAGGTTCTTTCAGTATTGCAGACATTAAATTGTGGCCATTTTTGGCAAGGGTTTTTATCTGAAATTCTATTCAGCTGTTTCGTCTTCATGTTTCGGGTCATATAAAGTACCATAATACACCATCAAAAATTGGATTCATTCATAAGATTTTCGGATTCATATTAAAGATACGGTCTACTTCAGCCGGGATAGCATAAAAAAAGGTTTGAATAACTTGTTTTAGAACGCATCAATTGTTTTGGCAATGAAAAATAAGTATAATTATATGATAGAAAATTTACTTACGTTGTATGGTAAATTCTGATAATAAACACGAAACATTTTCAGTTACTAATTTTAAATTGTAGGGCTGGCTAAGTCTATTTTATGAATAAATAAGTATATGAATTATGAATTATGGTATGATATGAATTATGGTATTATGAATTATGGTATATTTTGTGAATGAATAAATAAATAATTTAATGGATAAATAATTTATTTCATGAATTTATTTCATGAATAATAATCAGGTCAGTGTAATTATGATTGTTTATCCTTTATAAAATACCGTTCACCTCGCATTACTACCAACTAATACGATCAAAAACAGGGTAATTCTACACCTCTGCAGAGTACGTCTTCCCTATCTTGGCAATGTTATCTAGTCGTCACTAGGGTAGATCTCAACCTTATTGATAAGATTTTGAGCACCCTTTCAAAAAGTCCTTCGGTAATATTAAGTTGTGAGTAAGTGTGGTGTACATTGTGTGAATTTATTCATCTGAGGCTTCAGTTTTGTGAATTTCTTCTTTTCTGCTGTCGCATTCGTTTGGTGTGAGTGTTTGATTAGTTTTAAGACAATCTGATAAGGCTTATAGAATTGTGGTTAGAATTTGAGTTTGTAAATGGAAATAAAATTAACTTTGTAGTGTCTGATTTTTTATAAGCGTAGTACTTTAGAGAATGGCGCAATCAAACATATTGCATTTTAATTTTAAATATCTTCAAGCTGTATATTATTACTACTAATAGCTCTGTTTGAGCCATTCCTATTTTTAGAATTAGCTTATCAACTCATTCTGAAGTAGAATATTCAGCTTGAAAGAATTTTATGAATGCAAACAAAACATTTTCATAGTAAATAGGTAATTTCATTATAAAAAATGCTTTATGATTCATCATGTTCACCTTATAGTGTAGATATTAAATAAAATAGTTATTAAACGTCATGCTAAAATAAATGAAAATGTGAAAAATTAAGACAACTTAGACAAGCATTCGCTTTAGTTGAAAAATACTATAAAATAATAATATTTATTAATAAATTAGTCTGGTTTGTTTTACAGAGCGAGCGTTGTACCTTATGCAAATCTGGGGCTAATATCAAAACCTATTTTTTTAGTTCAAAACAAAAATTTCGCTTATTCAAAAGAAAACTAAGTATTTTAAGCACTAAAATGAGGACCTCTCCAATAATTCCTTTTTATATTCATAAATTTTAAACTAAATTATTTCAACCAGGTGTCATGTCAAAAGTAAACCCCAAAATGCATAGCCATGCATTATTTACGTAAATAAATTTTATTTATCCTACGTAACCAATATCGTATTTTGTTATTTCCAAGATTCTCTGATACAAGTAAAGGAGCCAAAACCATTTGTTCAATGATTTGAAATCTTCATAGAAACATTTTGAACGGCACCTTGTGTGTGAGAGTACAACGCCCGCGCTCTACTGACAGTTGTGTAGTACTAACCCAGCTATGTAATTTCAAACAGGTGGCCTCCTGGTATAGGGTATGTACTCAGTTTGCCTTACGCTGCACTGTTTTCTTAACGCATGTCTGTTGTGTTGTGCTACGGCTTTGTTTGTTCTCACTCTATGCTCTCTAGATGTTACTTTTCCACTTCTTACTCTGTCATTGAAGTGTATGTTGTTTAGCTTTACTTTAGTGTTTGGTGTTAGATTAGCTCTAGTTATAAAATGACGTGTACATTGTGCTTTATGTAAGTGTTCTGTTACTGTCGATCGTACATTGGCTGAATATAAGTTCTCGAAAAAATCTGAAATTAGGATCGCGTATCAATTTACACACACGGTTTGGATGAGAACAGTTTTGCCCATTGTGCATAACCATGCATTTGACATTTATAGACACGACAACCGAAAAAGCTCATCCCCCAATATGCTTATAGAATTCCTTGTAAGTATGCGTTATTGAATATATAGTCTAAATGGTTGAATATTTTCCTATCAATTCAACTTTTTTTGTCACACATTTTTTTGTAGCAACACTCTTTATCAATTGACCTCTTTCAATTAAATTCATAACCAATCTATTTTTACAAAGTGATAGCAAAATATAAAAACACTAACAGTATTCAATAACTCATCCATCACTGTTATCAATCATTCTAAAAAATATGATGCTTTTATTTGTTCAATTGTACGCCAACAAATTTGTTATTTTACAAATTACCTTCTCGTACAATGACAACAGCCAAGCTACTTTAATAATCGCTAATTTTAACTGGCATTACTTGTCAGTATTATTTTGGTGGGTGAGAAAATAAAAACAATAAGACACTAACTAAATTGAATGGTACAATGGTAGGATAAAAATCGATCTAGATCGTAGCAAGGATTACTGGTTAGCCATTGCATGGGCTTAAAAGTTAAGATTACCACGGAGCGCATTCGGCGTTATTTATTGAACATTTTTAATGTAATTGTGTGATTCCGGGATTTTTGAAAAATTCTAGCATAGGACAGCAATCCAATGTTATTCTTTTATGTAGCTGGATGTGAGTGAAAATTTCTTAAGTTTAGACCTGAGTTTCAAATTGACTAAGTTGGGTCCGACGGTAATTTGATGGCGATTGAACGCTGTACGAAATATTACAGAAGCAGGACAGTCACCCATGTGGTGGGAAGGGAGTCTGTGGATGAATGAGTTACAAGCTGGTGGGCGATGTAAGCGGACACCAAGGTCGTCGGAACCTTGAATGACAACCTCCAACCTCCCAGTCTACGGCAACCCGCGGTCGTCGTGCGGCGGTAGGCGCCTCGGGATATTCCGATATCGAGAATCTTACGATATTCGATATGGATAACGATACAAAACCTCAAATTGGATTCAGCGATATCATTGAACAATGATAATATTGATATAACTATCTTAGACTACTAACCTTAAATAATTAAACATAGTCTAAATAAACCAAAATTTTTCGAAAATGCTGAAATATAAATTTAAATAAAATGTGGATAAAATACCCCCGTCGCAGCAGACCTGCGTACTCAGCGAATTTCCAAATCAATAATATAATAATAATAATAATATATGGCAAGTTTTATAAACATCTGTCCATAAACATGGGAATTATTTGCTTATTCTCCATAAGATTAACATGGCAAAGAGTGTGTAGGTTTGCTGCTATGAGGAACACTGAAATTAGGCATTTCTACCATAAATAATTTTTATCTTAACATTTATACCAACTTTCATCAACATCTGTCAATAAATAAAGGAGTTTGCCTATTCCCTAAGTGATTATTATGGGAAAAGAGTATGCAGGTTTTCTGCCATGATAAACACATAAACTATGATTTTTGAGCATAAATGGATAGATCTCAACCACATGAAGCTAAATATTAAGTTTTATCCAAAAATATTCATTAATATGGGAAATATTAATTTTTATCTATCCTCCATAAGATTAACATTGGAGCCCCACAATACAACGTACTGTGTTTAGATTTTTTAATATCTCGGTAACCGTTGGAGATAGAGAAAAACTTTAAGGAACTTAAATGTGTAGTTTTTTAAGCTGATTCTAATGGTGAAATATAAAATTAGAAATTTTTAAAAACTACATGTGAAAAACGCAAAAAAACCCATTTTGGGGTACAAAACCCCCCCAAACTACCCGTTCCCATTGACCGATATGTCTGGTTAACGAACTCGTCCGAGCATGTGTAGGAATACACGTCTCTACCAAATTTTGTCTCGATCGGACCATTTTTACGAGAGTTATCGTGCTAACAGACACATACATACCCCCGTCGCAGCAGACCTGCATACTCAGTGAATTTCCAAATCAATAATATAATAATTATAATATATGACAAGTTTGGTCAAAATCTGTCGATAAACATGGGAATTATTTGCCTATTCTCCATAAGATTAAAATGGGAAAGAGTGAGTAGGTTTGCTGCTGTGAGGAACACTGAAAGTATACAATCAAAAATTTTATTTTTAACATTTATACCAACTTTTATCAACATCTGTCCGTAAATAAAGGAGTTTGCCTAATCTCCATATGATTAACATGGGAAAAGAGTATGCAGGTTTGGTGCCATGATAAACACATAAACTATGATTTTTTAGCACAAATGTATGGATCTCAACCACATGAAGCTAAATATCAAGTTTCATCAAAAAATATTAGATAATAAGTGAAAAATTAATTTTTTCTAATCCTCCATAAGATTAACATTGGAGCCTTAAAATACAACGTACTGTGTTTAGATTTTTTTATATCTCGGTAACCGTTTAAGATAGAGAAAAACTTTAAGGAACTTAATTGTGTAGTTTTTTATGCTGATTCCAATGGTGAAATATAAAATTTGAAATTTTTAAAAATTACATGTGAAAAACGCAAAAAACCCCATTTTGGGGTACAAAACCCCCCCAAAGTACCCGTTCCCATTGACCGATATGTCTGGTTTACGAACTCGTCCGAGCAGTTGTAGGAATACACCTCTCTACCAAATTTGGTCTCGATCGGACCATTTTTACGAGAGTTATCGTGCTAACAGACACACATATATATATATATATATATACATATATATATATATATATATATATATATATATATATATATATATATATATATATATATATATAAAAATTTTAACGACTATTGTTTTTGGTCTCTGGGCACCTAAAGAAGAAAAAATAACATGGTCTCGGGCTTAAGTCTTACCATGAGACCTACGGTAATAGCTTCTTCCCTATGGGAAATTCGCTAAAAGTTAAAATATTATAAAATCAATGATTTATTAATCAATCAATAATTATTCTTGATCTATATCCGCATCGGCAGGCTGCTTTGCGGATTTATGGCATGTTTTCTCTAGTGTTTATTTTATTAGAGTGCTGGTCGAGGGGTGGTGGGGGAGGGGAGGGTATAGAGGGATTTGAACTTGTCACAACTCAGAATCAACGAAACAAAAATGACGGTGTTTCAATTTATGTTAACTGCAGGTTAAGTTTTAATTGTAGGGAAGTAACAATTAATTGGAGATGTTTTTGGCTTGAGTCTGGATTTCAAATGTAGTAGTGATAAATTTAATCTTCTTGCAATCTATAGAACACATGATAGTGATGTTAATACATTTATTACTGGGCTTGAAGATTATTATAATGCGTTATCTATTAGGGAAAGATGTATTTTTGTAGGTGATGTAAATATCGATCTATTTAAAGCTGATATTATAACTGAGAGATACTTGAACTGTTTATTAGGGTATGGCCTAGTCAAATGTATATACAAGCCGACTCGTGTCACGCAAAACTCAACGTCTTGTCTGGATCACATTTTTGTTCGCTATCCAGTTGATAATATTTGCTCAGCAGTTTTCCAGACAGACATCACTGACCACTACGGCACAGCTCTCGCCATCACTATGACTACGACCACATCACGCGACACCGACACTGCGACAAGGTCACGTCACTCCTCAGAACGCACTCAAACTTGCATTGACCATACTTTACTATCAGACAACCTCACTAGGGCAGACTGGGGTACTGTTTTGAACTGCTTTGAAATTCATGAATCTGCGGACAACTTTAATTTGATTATTAAAAATTCATTACAACAGTCCAAGAAAAATTTTAGGGCCAATCCGCGATTGAAAAAGATTAAACCATGGATTTCAATAGATTTGATTCGAGATATTCGAAAGAGGGATAAGCTAAGTAAAATTAAAAAAACAACCCTTTAATGAACACTTAAGAGCTCAATATCTTGGAGTTAGGCAGAGTTTAAGCATTTCATTAAGACATGCTAAACGTAATTATTACAGGGAAAAAATCAATAACAATGGTGAGAAAGATCCCTAAGTATTTTGGGGTGTGGTCAATGAGTTATCAGGGAGAGTAAATAGTCGAGAAGGATTTTCCTTATCTAAATTTTCCCCTGGCACTTCTAATTTCGAAGACACGTCAGTTAAAACAATCGCCAACAGATTTAATGATTTTTTTCACAAGTGGGCCAGAACTTAGCAAATAATATAAATTCGGCTGGGACTGCAGTTTTAAACGACACCGATTACAGACAACAAACTGACTTTACTCTACATACTGTAACAGAACATGACGTCATACGACACGTGACCTCACTCAGGGGAGGGTCTGCCCCTGGTATTGATGAGGTTTCGGCTGATTTTTTAAGAAGCATTTTTACATATTTTCAAGACCAATCCTTCATCTAATAAATCTAAGTTTGACCTCCGGCATTTTTCCACACATTTTTAAAATAGCAAAAGTATTTCCCCTTCATAAATCAGACGACTTTACAGTCGTTAACAACTTCCGCCCTATATCTATGCTAAGAGTGTTTTCTAAAATTCTAGAACGGATAGTAAAAGAACAACTAGTTTCATATCTTCGAGCCAATTCAATTTCGAGTAATAACCAATATGGTTTTATTCAAGATAAAAATATTTCGGACGCCTTATTTAACATTAGTGGTGAAATAAATAAATCTATTTCTGAGAATGAGCGAAGTATGCTGGTTTTTTTGTATCTTAAGAAAGCTTTTGACTCTATTGACAGGCTAAAGTTATTGGATAAACTAGAGAATATTGGAGTTCGTGGTGTTGCTCTTTCATGGTTCAGGAGTTATTTATATGAGAGAAGGCAGTGTGTGGCAATTAATGGCATCCCGAGTGATACCCGATCTATCGATTATGGAGTAATTCAGGGAAGTACTCTTGGTCCGGTTCTATTCCTTATATACATTGATAATGTCACAAAGTTAACTCTTAATGGGAAAATCATTTTATTTGCAGACGACACACTAATCTTTCAGAAAGGAAAGAACTGGGACGAGGTTCAATCTAAAACTAATAGTGATCTCATGGTTTTAAAAAGGTGGTTTGATCAGAATGTTCTTTCCTTAAATGTGTCAAAAACAAAATTCATGCCAATATCTTTAAGAAACAATTCTGACTATAATCTACAAAATCTTATAATACATTCATGTGGCAACAATCATAATATGTATTGCTCTTGCGAATCCATTGAAAGAGTCACTTCATATAAATATTTAGGAGTGGTTTTTGATAATCGTCTAAAGTGGCAAGAGCATGTTACATTTTTAATTTCAAAATTGCGAAAGTATGTTTATGCTTTTAGACAACTTCGTGTAATCTTGAATGACCAAGAGATAAGATTAGCATATTTCGCTTATGTTCAATCATTACTTTCATTTGGCATAATAGTATGGGGCGGAATGTATTCATCAAATTTAGAACCGTTATACAATTTACAAAAGTTAATAATTAAAGTTTGTTTTAATAAACCAGTTTGTTTTCCAACAGAATGCTTGTTTCGTGAAGTTTCTTTATTCAGTGTAAGGCAGCTTTTCATAAAGAATTTATTGATTAATATTTTCAAAAATTTAGAGAACATCTTTGATTTTGTAGACCATTCTTACAGGACTCGTTACTCGCAAAATATTGGAATTACAACTGCACACTTGACTAAATCATATTCAACTACAAATTCATTCTATATTTCTGTTGTTCTGTATAGAAATTTAAAATCTCGCTTTAATAACATCCGTCTTTTTGATTCAAACTCAGTCATCATTTTTAAGAAACGGGTGACAGAGTGGTTGATTACTCTTGGGGTCACCGAGGCCGAACACCTTATCACTGCCGAGTACAGGCGGACCTGATCCTACTTCACTATCGTTCTTTGTGCTCTTATCCTCCTGCTGCCGCCCTTCCAGTACTATATTTATATGTTGTACCGTAGTTTAATAATTTTATTAATTTTAGTATTAGTAACTGAGTTTTTAAAACCAGTTATCTTTATCTGAATCCACCGATTTTTACGATATATTTTTTACACATTTCTTTTTCTAATCTTCTATTCATAATTTAACTTCTTTTCCAAATTTCCAGAACCAACCTCACTGTTCGCTGACTGTGATGACCAAGCCTACGCACAGGCATTCTGCCCATGTAGGCTTATTTCCTAATAATTTTAATTTATAAATTGTACTTATATTGTACTATTGTTTCTATTGTTCTATGTTGTACTATTTTCTTTTTATTTACGAGATTATGTAGTAATGTTATATTTTCTGGAAATAAATTATTTTTTGACTGTGACTATTGAGTGGTAAATTTTATAACGACGTGGAAACGGTCGTTTTGTCGCAGCGGGCCCGCGTGAAGCCACCGAAATGTGAAACTGGAGAATGTCATCCGGTGTGTGACCCGCGTACCAGCCGGTACACACGCACACACGCGCACTCGCTACACGTGGGGGAGGAAACAATATATCGGTAATGGCGGTGTTAAGGGCGCCTCAGGGGTGGCCGCGACATACCACCCTTATACCTATCACACTGATACTTGGCACTATTGTTTATTAAGGGCTTTTTAACCATTGTTCGAAACAAATTAATAATGCTCCAAAAGATATTAATTTAAAAAATGTTTTCTTCATAAACCTTTTTATAATTATTTTTGGCATTTCAAACACAATTTTGGTCCAATACTAATGATTTTAGGTATAAAGCTGTAATGACCAAATATAATGTAATGACCAAAGAGCTGACAAGTTCCATAGAGATATCTTAAAAATTTTTAGAGATATGTATACCTTAGTGGAGAAAAATACAGTTTTCGGTAAGTCACAGAAAACCAAAAGCATAAGTTGTAGGCCTACTATGTCAACAAACCGCATAACCTCACATAGTCACACATCTGTTGTCTGCTACAGTAACAAACCAGTTCAGTGTGACCAACGTAGAAAAATAAAATACTAAGCTTATTTTTCTAAGGATATATTATAACAATGTAAATATGTGAGGCAATGTTGCTGGGCAACTGCAAAAAACTTGTCTGCAGATAAATATCCAAATATACTTAAACAATTTTTTAACATCTTAAAAGTTAATAATTTTGGTACCAAAATGTTCAGAAAAGTCTAAATTAACAAATACTGTACAACCAAAATAATAAAATTTGAAAAAATAAAAATTTTTGAGTTGGACTCCCCATAATGTTTTTTTTATATTTATAATAATATAGGTGTAATAATATAGGTATACCTATGTTTAAAATTTACTATGAATCATTACATTATTTTAGCCAAAGTCAAATGCTGTCCAACGTGATTTCCCGAAAAAGTAGAAAGAATTAAATATACCCACTTTTCCTCCAAATTACACAATTGCATAAACTATAAATACTAAAGGTTGAAACATAGTTTTATTATTTACCGTTATAGGCCTAAGAAAGTAAAATTTTTACCATTAACATAACGTTTACTAAAAAGGCTTTAATGTTTATTGTATTCGTATTGAAACATTCTGGAATAGATTATTAGATACAGGGTTATTATAAATGATTTTTTTATTTATATAAGATATAACTTGATTAATTTGTTTTAAGACTATTTCAGCAGGTAAAATTAAAAAGAAAAACTCATAACATTTTCCTTACATTGGTTTGGGTATACATAAACTATTTATTAAGCTATTTTGTTGTTTAACCCTAAAAGTGGCAAGCCTTTTACTCTTAACTGTAACATAAAATAATTACAAATATAATCTTGAAATATTAAAGTATAAACAAAAAAAGCATAAAACATAACCCCCCCTATAACCACTTACCACAAAATCAAATTGGGATTGCTCATGGTCGGGATTCGAACCCTAGCACTTCCGAATGGCTAGAACGTTACACTTGTCAGCGCAGCGCGGTAGCCGGTTCGGCCACTCAGTGCATAGGAGTAGAAAGCGCTTACTTAGTTATAAGACATGCCCAGTGGCAGTCTACTGCACTACAAGAGCAGGTTCGGTTGCTTGCCCCCAGAGGGCAACACGGTCACGTAGCCGCTAGTGTCTAACAAGTTCACTAAACTGACGACAGATGCCTCCACCTGCCACTTCTTATTGAATTTGTAAATGCGTCGTGAATTACGACTTTGCCAGTTCTGGGGTTCATGAATATTCCCCTCCACATTTCCTCTTAGATGCTAGGATCGAATTAACTATCATCAGGCTGAGAGATGGATTGGGCGTTGGTCCAAACGCTGGTGGAGACTTCAACTGGCCCAGTGATTTTTCTTCTGGTGATACATTAAAGATAGAGGTAATCACAACCATTACCAGAAAGCATACCTGAGATCCATCTTTTACTTTTGTGTGATAAATAAAACCACACTTAAAATTAAGATAACCCTGTATAAAAGGTCTCGTAGTGCGGCAGTCTGTCTACCCGATGGCGACGTTTGGCAAAATAATTGTTAAGTTTAATGAAAGCAATCATGTGTTTTTGTAATTGTTGCATTTGTTTATGTTTATGTTGTTGTGTCAGAGGTTCTTGATGAGAGTTGTAATGTTTGTAGTTAAATAAATTTTTTTATTTATTAATCAGAATTACTGATTTATCCAGCTTCTGCGCCAAGTGGTTATGGGCCCAGAGTCCTTGGAAGTATTTTTCTTGTTTTAATTTAGATTTTTATTTTGTACTTGTGAATTAAAGTAATGTCAGTTGTGTGTTATTTTTGAGAGGCTTAACATCCTCACAGTTTCTGAAAAGGCTTGACATCCTTTGAGTGTGAAAAGAAAAGTTTGTGTGTTGAAATTTAAATAGTTATTTTTTTGTGAAATATCATTTGTTTATTGAGGCTTAACATCCCTATAAATGGAAATGCAGAATACAGTTATCAAATTAAAATCTGCAAACAATTGGGACTTATGGAAGTTTCAAACCAGAGTTTCATTACAAGCAAAAGGTTTGTATGGCATTGTAACAGGAGATATTGTTAAACCCAGTGTCGAAGAAGAGAACTATGAAAGAAAATTAAAAGAATGGTTTGAAAAAGATTACAAGGCTCAGGACATTATAGTGTCAAGATTGGATGAGGGATTAATGTCACATGTTCTAAGCTGTGACACTGCTGAAAAGATTTGGAGTAAGTTACTCATCGTTTATGAGAAAAAGTCTGATGTAAGTATTCATTTACTTCAACAAAAATTCTTTAATATGAAATATTCTGGAGAAGAAATGTCTGTTTTTCTGTTTAAAGTAGAAGTACCTGGTGACCGAGCTTTGCTCGGATAGAATAAGACATGTATTTTACAAGTTAATTAGCAAAATTAAAACAAATTTACTGCTCAATGAAAACATTTATGTGGTTTAAATAAAACCGTTTTAATACCCCTTAATTAATATGGCATAAATATTGAACAAAATATAGCCCACGGGTCGGGATCGATTACACGACCTTGCATACGTGAGATCTATATAAGCGGTTAAGCTACGACGTCAGCCGATTTCACGTCGTCGTTTAAGAGTTTTTGGCCAACCTCAATTGTTTTAGCTAATCTTATACTGAATTTAAATGTCCATACAGTTTGTTATTATTATCCTGTGATCAACTGATTTTGTTAGAAACGCAATGAGGATTGAAAAGAAAAAGATAAATTTAATTTACACCAATTATTTGGTATGTTACAGTAGCTTCAAGCAATACAACGAATACGTTTTCTATCAAAACACGGAAGATTTTGGAAATACTCTTTCCTGCTTTTATTTCGCACAGTTATGCTACCCTTAAGTTTTTACAAATTGTTTAGTAACCTGATAATTTTACATTTATTACATACATAAATAAATATTAATAAATATAAATATTTATGAAAAACCTCTATTTACATATTGTTCTTTGCCGTCTTCAATCAAGAACTGTCAAACGGTTATAAACAGCTGTTTTGGTTTGCATTGTTTACATTTGATTCTCCATAAGCGTAATGTTAAATTTTTAGATTTTAAACTTAATATTACAAGAAAACACGAATTTTCCTGGACATTAGACCTATCTAGAACTTATTTTCTACTCGGAAATTAGTTATTTCCAAAATTTAAAGAAATTCCTCGGTGCCGTTTTCGAGATCCGTGCAAATATATATATATATATGAAATATATACAAACCTTGCTCTCGTATTATAGTATTGGATATATATAGTAAACCAGATTAAACAGTTGGATAAGAGTAAAGCGGTTAGTGACAGTATGATAATCACCAAAGTTTTAATGGCGTTGCCATCATCGTATTCTTACTTTATTAGTGCTTGGGACTCTGTACCTGTTGAAAATCAGACAGTAAGTTTGTTGAATGCAAGGCTGTTGATTGAAGAAGAAAGAATGAATGCGATAAACGCAAACAATAGGCATACTAACTTAGGTGAGGCAGCACTGAAAGTCCATTCGTTACGGAAGTGCTTCAGTTGTGGTAAGTCAGGCCACATGAAGGACACTTGTCCATCAGGTGGAGGTAGACAACCAGTAGGTTTCTTCAAACAATCATCATTTCGTTGTCATTATTGCGACAAACCAGGTCACATCAAGAAAAATTGTTATAAATTTAAGAAAGATGTTGCAAATGGGACTAATAAGAGTAATGTGGGAAATTATGTCAGTTCAGCTTTTTCAATTGGTTGCGATTTGCCTGATAATACTTGGTTTTTGGACACAGAGGCAACTGAACACTTGTTTAGCAATAGAGATTTGTTTTCATCTCCCAGTAACTTGTCCGATGAGAGATTTGTCAGATTTGCCAATGACAAGGTTTTACCTGTAACAGGAGATGGTCATATAGATTTAAAGTCAAAAATTGAGTCAAAAGTGAGTTGTAATGTGGTATTCAACCCGTCATCAGAAACCACAGTGGCTAAACCAGTTTATATAAACATATTTGAAGGAGATGAAGAAAATGAGCTCTCTGGTGAAAACAATGGTGAGGAAGGGAGAGAAGAATTAAGAGAAGAACAAGATGAACCAGAACATAATGAGCGAATAGAAATATGTTCACTTCAAAATGACGAAGAAACAGAGGAAGCAATTGAAACAGAGAGAAGTGATAAAGATACGGAAACAATACATCTACGAAATCGTGAGCAGTTAAAAAGACCAGAGCGTTTCTGTGATTTTGAAATGGATTTTATGTGTTTGACTGATCCTGGAGACCCTCAATCACTGGAGGAGGCGATGAGGAGCGATTATGCTGTTAAGTGGAAAGATGCTATGGCTCAAGAATTGAACACTTTAGAGAAAAATAATACATGGACTGAGATTGAACGTCCAGAAAATGTTCAAACTATTGATACCAAATGGGTGTTCAAAATAAAGAAAAATGAAAAAGGTGAACCCAAATTATTTAAGGCCAGATTAGTTGCTAGGGGGTTCCAACAGAATGAAATCTTTGAATTTTCTGAGACATATGTCCCTATAGCAAGATTGAGCACTCTGAGAATTTTTATGAGTACAGCAAATCAATTGAGCCTTACTAAAAGACTAATCATTGCTGATGTACATTCATCCCGCACTCAACTTCTCCAGTCAAGCAGTGATGACGACATTTTGTCAGGGAATAAAACGAAAAAGAGGAAAAAGAAAAAGAGGATAAAGAAAGCAAGATTAAAACAAGTTGCAGATTCTGTAGAACTGATAAAAGAAAGGTGACAAGAAAATACAAATTTCCAAAAAAAGATGATTAAACATTTGAAAGAAGCAGCGTCAAGAAGCTGATTTATTGACTAAGCCTCTACAGTGTGCAATGTTTGAAAGACTTAGAAATTGTATTGGACTTGAATAAGTATTTCTTATTGATATAGTTCATGATTGCTCTCATTAAGGGAGGGTGTTAAGTTTAATGAAAGCAATCATGTGTTTTTGTAATTGTTGCATTTGTTTATGTTTATGTTATTGTGTCAGAGGTTCTTGATGAGAGTTGTAATGTTTGTAGTTAAATAATTTTTTTATTTATTAATCAGAATTACTGATTTATCCAGCTTCTGCGCCAAGTATAATGAATAAAGAAAATGACCGTTGTGAGGTTCAGAAGAATGCGGTAACATTTTTTTAATACTCAACATTTATACAAGATAAAAGCGTAAGGGGGAGGTTATTTTGTGCGTTGGTACTGAAGGCATACATTTTTTATTCGTCGCAAATGGGGGAATTTCTCTGAAAAGGAGAGATAATACGGGTTTGAATTATTGAGAGCCTTTTATAAAACGCACTTTAAAAACAGTGTAAACCTAGCACAGTGTAGTTTGAGGTAAAAATCTTTGGTTATACTGTATTTCCAACCTCAGTGTTATTAAATAGTATGTAACGAACTCAAATGTATTATTCTTGGAGGTTTATTCATGTCTTGTAAATAATTGCTGGAATAAACCATTGTTTTCATTTCATTCACTGTTCTGTGAATTCATTTTACTTAATTTTATAGTTGAATAATTTTAGTTTTTCAGTTTGCTCTAACTTGTTTTCACTTCAATTCAGTTAAAAATATCCATTATTAAATCGTTTTCACCTAAAATGATTTAACAAATGTGTTAAACGAAAGCTTTGACGAAAATCATTTTCATCAAGAGTCTATATGACTGAACTAAATCGCATAAATGTTGTAGACAATACAAATAAAGTAACAGGATCTATTGTTTTCTCGTTAATTAAAATCCAATTTGTTTTTTTTGAAATTTTTTATTTTAAAGTAATATTACTGGGTTATTTATGTGCATGGTAGAGCTCATAATTTGACCATCCAAAACACTTTTTTCCATCACACTACAATGTAATCAGCTGTTTTCACAAACGATATTCATGCTTTTCCGGTGTCGGGCGGAAAACTGATACTTGTTTTAAAGAACATATGGCAGTATTCATTAGGTTAGCATAACCAGCCACACTTGAGGGGTTTATCCCGATGGGTTTTGTTATGTTTTATTCTGTAATAGGAATGAAAAAATTATTCGTATAGTTGTCATTGCATATTAAAGTGTACAAATAATCGATCGTTTTTAGTTCTCCACCTAGTCTCGACTCTCGTTACTATTTCAGTGTAAAATGTATGCCTACTAATTAAGTGACATGTGGCAGATAAAATATTAATATGAATTACTATCTTTCGGGATCCAAATCAGTAAGATTAGGATATTACTTATGACATGGTGGCCATGGATTGGTTACTATCATTAATTGTGAGACGGGCGGTGTACGTGTGTGTGGTGTGTGGTGTGTGGTGTGGGGTGTGTAAGGATCTCATACTCGGACCTAAATTTTAATCCCGGGATTTCGTGTAAATTATAAACATGATCATCTTATAAAATCGTAAAATCTGGTAGCTAAATTTTAATCCCGGGATTTCGTGTAAATTATAAACATGATCATCTTATAAAATCGTAAAATCTGGTAGCTTTAGGAATTTTAAACAGATCACGAACGGTCATTGTTAAAATTTAAAGAAATAACGGCACTTACTATGTACTCTCACTACACAAATCTCCCCCGACTCGCACAGCTGTTTGCTAAACGATAGCGCGATAGAAACTAAAAATGTTGATCACTAGTTGGACATCCTGGAGCAAAAAAATATCGAAATAACCACCTGTGCGGCCGTGGGATACCTCGTTCGTGGGAATTATTTGCAATTGAAGGAAGATCGGGGCGATAAGAAAACTACTCAGCGCTGTATCAGTATCCAAAAATAAGTTGTCATCGTTGAATTGCTCTTCGGTTTTAAGGAAAAATCAATCTTTGAGAACCGTAAATTGGTAAATATCAGTTTAAAGCGACATAATAAAGCAAATTAAGGCTATTAATTATTATTATTATTCTATTCAAACATTAATGATGACATTTTAAATGTTTACAAAAATCTGTGTTTGCAAAGACGATTTTTGCAGTTGTTAAAACATTCAAATCACGAACAAAATTGTAAAATAATGATGTTTTTCAATCCCGGGATTGAGATCCTCTAATCCCGGGATCTATAGGTACCCAAAAGCGATCGGGATCCCGGGATTGAGAACCCAAGTGGTGTGGCTGTGTGAAGTTGCTCACTCAGTTGTCACGCCCCACCGTCTCCTTGTCACGCGTGACATATGTTGCACCACGCATTGTCACGCTCACTAGCCATGTAACCGTTAATTTCCGCCAGTGGTGAGGTGTTAGATCCACATCTTTTACTTGTTACGGTTTACACTACTGGCACTGTACTACTCACCAAATAAACGTTATTGTAGTCAACTGACACATATTTTCTCGCATTAAAGATGTTTGGAAGTGGTTTTCAACCCCAATAATCCTCCTAAAATCCGCATTTATTAACATATTTTCAGACGTTTTGCTTTGTAAATGCAACTCAGAGGATCTTACAGATTCCATTCCAAGTTTGAGAAATAAATAAGGAAGTAATTAGACCAGTTAGTTATTCAGAACTATCAGATCCGAAATTGTGGTTCGGATCCCACGTTGAACTGTAGGTCTATTCGATACCATAGGCTGTTCTATTTATTAACAGACTATTCTAAGGAACACAAAAATATTTAGTCAGTAATAAGACTACTAAATCGTATAATAACAAAATAACGTTACACTCATTTCTCATTCATTCTAAGAAATTAGTAGGTACTCTTGTACTGTTTTGTTATGAATACAAAATGTGTATTCTATTCTTTAAGATTTGATCAACGTATTACTAGGAATATTTCTCCAACTCTAGGATGAACTTAGGAGTGAAATATTTCAATACCACAAGGTGGTACGTGTGTACCCTTAGGACTAGCGTGAATTTTACCATTTATCTTACAAAATAGACAAAGTAACTGTAATGTTTATGTTACGTTATGCATTGGGGGCTTTAGCCAATCAGCTTATCGTAACGTGTACCAGGCAGCCCATGGATCACGGGACTTGAGTGGAAGAAGTAACAGGAGGGTTGGGAAATGGGGCTGAAAGGGTATTATGATAAGATTGTTGTCTAATGACGGCACAGTAGAGTCTGGAGCCAGACAGACAGTTCTTACCAAACTAGGTTGACCAATTGCCATTTGACAATTTCATTTATATAACTTGCCTCTCAGACAGGTCGAATTTATTTCAAAATTCAACAATGAACAGAAGTAGAGTTTTAAATTTAAAAAAAATTGCCTCGGTATATTTTGATTTTCAATTGGGTCTATTATTAACCTAAACCTACGAGTAAATATGTATTTTCAGGTCAGGAAGTACTGTATATGAATAATGACTTATAATAATGTTTAATATATTTTTATATGATAATTATATAACATAAACTATTTACTGGCATTTTTCAAGTCCTTCTTTAAGTTTTTTCCTAAATCTAGTTTTATCGGGGAGAAGAAATAAATAAATAGAAATTTTGTTGAGATAAAAACTATCTCAAGTATTACAAGTTAACACTACTTTAGTACAAACTAGCAGTTAGCCCGTCCTTAGCACCGGTTGCGAGACTATGAACCTTTTTTTAAGAAGTAAGATATTATTACGATAAATATTAATCTGAAACCAGAAAAAATAAATGGAAAGAAACTGAAGTTTATTGTTTGTCAATTTCCAAAAGTTTGATACTCCAATGCAACACTGTAAGTAGTAATGATTATTTAGTCCGATTTTATTCCTTATAAATTCAACACGGACGTCAGTATACTTTGACATGAATGAGTAAACCGATAATTAATATGCGAAAATCATTTATCGGTTAGTGTATTAGATATACATATGCATGTATTGCATGTCTACAGGCTACCAGATGTGGATTGAGATGATGTGTCGGGCTGCATGGCGAATAACAGGATAACACTAATAGTTCTCGCTCGAGCGGCTCCGGATAACGGGCCTGTAATGGTATAAGCGGCGTCCCAAGTTTTTGCAACCATCTTGCATTCATTATCTTAATACATTATTAAACGTCACTAGTTTAATGGACATTCATTGACAACTCTGAACAAGTTTGGATCATTTAAACTGTCATTGATAGCGTAAAACGCTCAACCAGTGGCGGACGAGTCCTGACAGATCGTGTGGCTAGTTTGACTAACGCCTGGTATTGGACGTGTGAGGGTTTTAAAATAAATAAAAGAACTTCTTAAAGTGAAGATTCAATTTTTATTTGAAAACGCTAATTCATAAACTAGTTATAAAATGTTCTAGGAGACCAAATTCGGTTTTCCACAAAGAGTGTTCAACTAGTTTGTTGCTTTAGTGGTCGAGAATCTAACTTTTTGACTTTCTGCCCTTATACATAGTATACGGAGAAGTAATGTTCTGTCAAAATTTTAGAATTTGAGTTGTGAGTGGATATATCCGATTCCATTCACCATTTGGAGCTTTAGGCTCCTTGAATCCAAAAAAGTGTCATACTGTCAGTGTCTGTCAGTCTCTTGCTTTTGTTTTCACGGTAAAGGTGCGTGGGCGCCCTTTAAAGGTTGGATGCTAATTGAAAGCCTAACGAACTACCCCCACCCCCTCCCTCCTCCCTTCTACCAACATTCTGTTATGATCGGTCAGTGACCCCGGCATGATAGAACCAAGTTTACCAACCTACTTAAAGTGTTACTCTCGGTTAATTTTTGTTAGTATCTTTGACTCGTTTCGATGTTTCCGGACTCACATCTCCACGCAACAGGACAGATGAGTTTTTCTTCTAGTGTGAATCTCATCAACGTACATTTTTCTAGCAATTTTGTCCTTCGAACTATAAACTATGCATTTCCATTTAATTGCGTCCATAAACGTTTCTGACAACAATTATCTATGGTATAATATTTCTTTAGTTTATCACTTATATATTTGTCACATTTTTAATTAAGTTACCTCATAAACTCGAAGTAGAATTATTCATATTGAACACATGCATTTCAGTTTTTGCGGTTATTAATTATAACTCATGACCTCTCGCAGAAGTCTACTTAAACTAAATATTATTTTAATGCATACAAGTGATTCTAGCTTTATTCAGTGATCTATAAAATATTGCCACTATGCCATTTATCATTCACATTATACCTTATTAATACGTCATTAATATGGTATACGTAAAAAAATACATAAAAGTACATATTGGCCGTAACATCCGTAGACGACAGCGAATATCCCCTTTCCCGGACGCCGCGAGCCTGATGCCGATAGATGCTGTGTGCAGGATGCAGATCTGCAACCTCATACACCGGGCTTTGGTACAGCAGGGACCCCAATACCAGGTGGAGAGGCTTGTACCTCGCATGGAGATGGCCGAGCGTGAGACTCGGCACAACGCGCTATTCCATTTTCCAAAAGTGCAACTGGAGATGGCGAGGCGAGGATTATCCTATTTTGGCCCCAAGATCTATTATGACCTTCTCTTGGCCCTAAAACAACTTGGGGTCCTAGTCTAGGGTCAAATTAAAACAGAGGTTGATTTAAAAAGGTAACAATGGTAAATATCGTTCATAATTTTTAGTTTCCACCTTTGTATATATTGTATTTGTAATTGAATTTCTATATTTTTGACTTGACTTACTCTGAAAATCAATTTTGTAATTGAGAGACGCTTGAAGTAAAGGCATTTATTATTATTATATGCATTTTAAGTCCGTGCGATACTTCACTATAATAATGTATTTTATCCAATATAACTCTTTTGATTCGCTAAATAACCTAATAAAGCCCACAAATCTTTTAATTTTTGTAATTTTATAATTAAATTCACAGATCTTTTGTACAATTAATTAATAATATAAATGTCGACACATTCCACGTAATAACACTGTCATCTGCACCTGCTAGATCTGTTTGCAGCAGATAATGAGGGCAGTGCGGGTCAGCGGAAGCGCGACCGCTAGCGGATTTGACAATCGATTGTTGGCGGTCGCAGATCTGACCGCGACATCCGGTAGAGGAGCGATCTCTTCCTGGCGACCAATCACCCAATCACGTGCCGCTACGACCCTCCTCCACCCGTTGTTCTCATTGGCACCGATAGTTACCATTTTACTAAGAACCTTCATCAACTAATGAACTACCTTTTAATGGCTTTAATATTTATAAAACAAATTTTCCTTCGACTAAGTATAACTTCTTGAAAAAAGTAACTTCTCTAAACAGTTCTTCTAAAAGACTTCTTGCATTAGCATTCGTGCTAGACCGACAGTTTGTTTTACACCATTTGTATGTGTATAATAACGTTGTAGATTTAATTTACATGCCAACGTGTACGTACGTAAAATACTGACATTAAGGACAAATTTTCTATTTCACCGTGTCTTTCGTATCGCAATTTATTTCTCCCCACGGAACGTAATATTGATGCTGAAAGGTGGGATTTATATTCTCCCTTTTCTCACCACATAGAAGGAAAAGAAATGTATCTGTTCACAGCCTAATAGTCACAGCTGTCAGCGGGGGAGCTTCGCGTCAATAATTGACGGGCGGGGCCGAGGAAGGGAATCATTAAATCATCACTCAATTTACCAACATCGACACGTCACAGAGTTACAAGTTTTGTGTTTACTCAGCTGCCCACAACTCACATTACATTACATTCAACATTACATTTCTTGATGCAATAAAATAGTATATTACGAAAAATGATGTATGCTATTTAACACCATAATACACTAACATAACTTAGTTAACAAATAACAACATTCAAAATCTTTTCTTTGTTTGGCAGGTGGTAACTCTTCATGAGTCTTCATGAAAATCATCTGGTCGCTATAATCGCGTCGCTCCCGCCGTTTATGAAGGACTGGGTCTAAAGAGTTGGAAGTCTGTGTTTACACAATATGTGTTCTGACGATTGATATTTTTATTCTGTTTAGGTTCTGGAATAATTATTTAATTTTTCTCTTCGGTTTTTTCATTCATTTTATATAGTCTATATTAGACTCACACACAGACTGAGGCCTAATGATGAAAAATAAGCCTTGTGATGAAACATTTCCTTTTATCTTAAAAATGCACTCTAAAATTTTTAATTTTTTAGGTTTTGGAGATAAATAATTCTTGAATCTTAAAGCAACCGATCACTCTAGAATTTTTGGTGGCAAAATATTGCCGGATAGTTCCAGTAAACAGCTGTTTCTAGGAATAAATACTTCCATATTAAGTCCATTGAGAATAGTGTGGCCAGTGAGTATAAAGGATACTCACTGGTATGGCGTAAATACATGGTCGAAAAGATTTCCTATTTTTTCTGATACATTACAACGTACAAAGATCGACTTTACACCGGCCGCCTTCTTGGGGAATACTGTAATAGTTTATCAAACTTGCAAACCGCGTTCTAGTGTTATTACAACTCTATGGAACAGATCAGCAGGGGACTTCATTTCCGACGAAACTAAAGAACTGCATTGCTGTTAAACTCACTGCAGTCCCAGAGGGAAAGCTCTATCAAAGACAATCGAAAGGTTTAAACTGCCATTGGTTCTATTCGACGTGTCTCTATTCTGTGCCATAGTCCTATCCGGTTGGATATTTTACCAGTTTCAGACTGTAAACGGGCTTTATTTAAAATTACTGTACCATAAATTATTGATACCTTCTTCGAGGAATTGATTACTGAAGAGAGCAAAAAACCCTGAACCATTGAACCCTGGTGTTGGTCAGACCGCGACCACGCCACTAGCCGCAAATAACTTTCTTTGACAGGAAATAACCGACCGATGACCGGAGGAAAAACACATCGGCACGCTGGAAACGTGGTAAAACCGGAGATCAGCACAACTGTTTTTCACGTTATTTTCTCTTGAAAGAGAATGTATGATGCACGCGTAAAAACGTGGATCTATAGCTTTAAGCCCACCAGATTCCGCTAATCTAATCTACCACGATTTTGTCTTGCTGCATGTCTCACAGAGTTCTAATATCTCGCGAATCCGACTGCCTTTGCGAGAGACTCTCCTCCCGCGACGAGGTTTCCGAGCGTAGGACTCGCCATGGTGGGAGGCTTCACTTTCTTAGAGTAAAGCATGAGTTTGGACGAAGGAATTTTTCATACTTTATAAACTGTACAATGAGCACCCCTAAAATAGCTAAAAAGAACTGAGTTTTGTCTCCTTCGAAAAATAGTTAAAGAATTTCTTTTTAGATAAAATGTAAATATTTGATTGTGTTTGATGTATCCTGTATTTTATTTTATGTATGATTGTATTTTTATTTTATTTTTGTACTGTTGACTATAGTTGTTCTGAAAACCCGGTAATGTATCAGAGAAAACCCTGTAAATAAAGGCATTTTTATTTATTTACTAGCTGACCCGGCGAACTTCGTAACGCCTCACAGTAAACACATGTTAACTTTAAGATTGGCCATGTTCTGAAGTCGAATAGCAATTCATTGTGAAAGGTTATATATTCTGGGTCGCTGCTTAGTGAATAACAATACTGAAACGATAAAACATATTAATAACATTCCCATAAAACAAATAAATCTGAGTGGATTAATTCACAATTTTCAAATCCAATCCAAACCCAAACGAAACCTAACTGTAATACGGCTTTTATAGGAAAGATATACAACAGCTGATTATTATAATAAACGTAATAATAAAACATTGTAATTATCATATAAACACGTGACTTTAATCAGACAGAAAATAAAAATATAAATACATAATCCCCCAAAACCGTTAACTATTAACGTGGTGATTAAAGCTGTTCATTTTTTACAGTACACATTTACTTCATAGCTTAACATTAATGAATAATTCAGATGGCATTGGATAGTAAAGCATACGGTATTGCTAATGGAAAGTAAACCAATCAGCTGTAGCTAAGAAATCAAATGTTTTCATTGTAGACAATTTGTAAACAAACTTACTCTCCATAAGGTTAACATTAGAAATTTAAAACGCCATAAAACGGAAACTTATGGGGTTTTCAAAAATATTTTTTCACTAAAACCTTCCCGGACACATATAGAGCAACTTCCTAAAATTTCATGGTGATCGGTTGAGTAGTTTGGCAACGCATACAGGACATACATACATACATACATAGAGACAGACATACATTCAATTTTATATATAGAGATTTTGCATTTCGATAATCGAATGTTACGATATTCGATACCATAATATATTAATTGATTTTAACAATCATGCAATAAAGTAATTATGTAGCATGTTGACATGAATATATATTAGCTCTGGGGGGGTGGGGGGTGTTAGCAATTTGTAAGACGAAAATTATAAACATTATAAATTATAAACAGCTGTTTGGATGTACTGAAAATATGTATATATATATAATATTCTGTTAGACATATTCATGATCTAACCCATTTACCACAAGTAAAGTATATACAAACATTTTTTGTGAGAAGTATATCCTATGTTATGAATTTTTTTCTTATTCTCTATTTACTTTCAAATTCGCAGAAGATTTGTTTATTTGCCTTCGCCTATTTCAACAGAGAATTTGTTTACTTTTGGATGAAAACAGATTGATAATAAAAACCTTTCAATATGATCTATTTGTAAATATGGTACCATTTTATTGGAGATTTTTTTTCATAGTTGGAACTGTATAGTAGTCTGAACACTTTTGTAACTTTTGTACTTTTGTAACATGTACATTTCCTTTCTTAACAATTCTTTTATTAACTGATCAGCAATTACAATGTTTGCTACACAGGTTAACATAATAATACCGGTAATACAGGGAAAGAGATATGTATCTTAGAGTTGGGAGGTGTAAGCTCGAACCCATCTAATTATAGAGCATTCAGCCTGCCATATCAAGAATTTTTTTTATTAGTCCGTTTTGAAGAAGAGTCTTTCTATGATGCAAATCAACATGATTTTTTCAAAGTAAAAACTCTGCTTTGTTAAATTTTTTTCAAGATATCATTGATTCTTTCGATAGAGACCAATGTACTGTTGGTGGTTTTCTAGATCTGAGGCCTTCTTCAGTTGCAGTGCATTTGAGTTAGTGTAACAAGATCATTCCACACAAGAGAGTAACTTAGGCTGTCATATACACCTCCTGTAATAGCATTGGAGAAGCCTGAATATGACGAGCCTTATACATATAAGTACGGTAGCTCAATGAGGGGAGAAAATGCGTTGGTCTAGAAACAATATTATACAACCACCAGTACAAGGACTGAATGTTGTTAAAAGCATTTCTGGTTCCTTGGCTTTGTTACAAGCGATGGTTGTAGGAATGACCATGAACTGAGCTTAAGCTCCTTTTTGATTTCGCATTGTCAGAGATATTATAGTTAAAGAATAGAATTTACACTACATGTTCTGATCACCTACCAAAAAATCGTAGAATAAATAATATTTATTTCATTATGTTACCACAATATATATAATTTCTGCCTGAGAAAAGATAAATAACTGTAATGTATTACGGTTTAATTAGTTAAAGTAAATTTTCAAGTACTCAGGATTTACTTTTTTCAGAAATCAATTTATTATTAAACCAAAGAACTCCTTAATTGTTTGTGGAAATCTTGAAGTCAGTCATTAAATTATTCACTGTTCTCTGATATCCAGCTACGAGAACAAAGAACCTTTCATTGTTTCCTTAATAATCTCGATTGTTTTGTTAATGAATAATTTGTACACAATTGGAATTGCTCAGAGGCACGAGTATGGAACTCAATCTTTCTTATGATTTGAGACCAGTGAAATGCTATGCTAATTGTCTGTTAGGACTGTATTATAGTTACATCTATTATAGCTCATATTACAAAAATCCTTATTGACGTTCGTTACTTTCCATACAACAGTACAATTATTGATTCAAAATTTGGTACATTATAAGGTAATAATACCTTCTACATTCTAACTAAAAAACCTTCCTGGAAACACTTTCCTGTTGTATTCTTAGAATAAAATTAATCATATTTACATGTAAATATTGTATACAGAATAATAGAATACGTCATTACGTAGCCTTTTAGGTTATAGGAAAAACCACAGCCGTCGTAATGGATTGTTTTATAATAATAAAATCTTCATTTACAAAAAAACCCAAAATTATTTTACTGTATTGTATTTTAATAAATCTCAATAATTTAGATACCGTACTTAAAAAAAGAATAATAAAACTAATCAATATTATAATTTTTTAAAGGGTAAGAAAAGTATCAAAGATTACACCCTAACATCTCATGAGAATCTAGTGATAAATTTAATTTATGTACGAATTAAGTCTAATAAAATCAGTCGATAAAACTGTTTTGGCAAAGACGAGTGTTCAAACACGTTCATTTCTGAATGGAAACGTCAATCATACAACGGTAGCTTGGGACGTCACTGAGAGCCTGACTGAGAAGAGAAGGGACAATTCCACTTCTGCACAGAAGTTACAGAGATGTACGACACCAAAAACAAGGTTTCCTGATTTGACAACCTCATAACAATGACCTGTAAAACCTGAAAAGCCAATCGCTACTGTACTAAAGGTTTTTAGACACCTGATCCACTTAAAAAAAGTATCACTACTTTATTATAAAGGTTCAACCATTCAGCTGAAATTTTATTTTAATAGTATTTTCTTACGTGATTTCATTATTAATGCTACGAATCATTGTTGATTTTGAAATTGGTTGACGGAGAAGACAATGTATATAGCCGTCTTAGTTGACATTATAATTTTTTATCAGTTTGATTTATAATTTGTTGTTTGTACTACTTCTTGGTTGTTATTGTATTACTCATGAAAATAATTACCAGTAGATAACCAGCTTACCATTTGGCCATACAAGTAAGTAATCACAATAAAGAAATAATCATTTTTTATTAAATAATTAGGCTTTCAAATTATTTTTTTAATTCAAATTTTTTTTGTACACAACGTTTTGTTTGATTATAAAGAGTTATATATTATCTCCTAATTATTAAAAATATATATATTTCATTGTCAAAAATAAATAACCTACATAACAATAGCCTCATAGAGAGCGGGCGGGACACAATGCACACGGACGATCTTCAGCGATTAACAACACTTGACAAAAGTGATCGTTGACTTTGGCTACCTCTACAATCTTGGTTGTGGTATTGTTGATTCCTTAGTATTTACTCATTGAAATCATGGAAAAATTACGATGTAGATAACCAGCAGCAGCTTACAGTATTTGGCCATACAAGTAAGTTTTTCCTCACAATAAAGAAAAGAATCTTTGAATTTCATAATGGCGTTGGCTATTAATTACTAATGTTAATTTATTGGACATTTCAAACGTGTCTGTGTTTTTAACTACACAACGTTTCTGGAGGTGGAGAGCCTCCTGCAATTATAAAGTGATTACCTTAGAGTCATACTTATTTCTATTGTCAAAAATATATACCTATATGTCATGCACAATAGACACAAAGCAAACCATAACACTCAGCCTCAGAGTTAGCGGGGCGGGAACACAACGTGCACACGGACCGGGAGTTGAAAACACTTGACAAAAGTGTTTCTTCATCTCCAGAAAATTTGTTGGGTTAAAAACGTAAGACGCGTTGGAAAAGTCCAATGAAATGATATCTGCACGAGAAGAAAAATAGCTGATGTAGATACAAAAGTGTACACGTCAATTATTATTAGTTACGGATGGACTGTTGTATCGAGAGTGTTCATCGGTCATTATTGTTGATTGTAATTCAATATCAGATAATTTTACCAATCGATAGTTCACTAATTGATAGTATTTGATACATCAACCGTTTAAGACTACCGAGACTCACTAAACGAAAATAGTAGGCAAAACAATTAATTAGGCGATCATAATGTTAGCGCAAGAACCTATTTGGGAGAAATGCACGAAAATGTCTTAGATAATATCTTAATTCTTTAGTCAATGTCTCTTGTGAATGCCAGAGCGAAGTAATGTAAACAATATCCTGTTTGCTTTAAATTAGAGTGGAAAATGCTCACTAATTTATATCTGGCTGGCTTCTTGCTGAGCTCTGTTGTCTATCTCAACGAATAGTGAATACTTTGCTTTCATTTTTCCTTGCCAGTCGTCAGTGTAATACAATAAGCTAACCTTATATTATATCCTTCAACAAGATGCCAAAAAATGTTTATCATACTAGGATGTCAAGAATGATTTATCTACATCAGGAGGTTTTCAGTCATGATGATATTAATGAGTAGACTCATCTTATCGTATAATTAATTGTTAAAACTAGTTGTAAAAATTACTAACTTTGTACATGCATGCATATAAATTTGGTATCATACAATATAAAATATCCGATGACATGTTTTTTGAAAGTCAGCCAGGTTCATCCCGTGTATAAAAACAAAAGTTCTAAACAAGATGTAAATAGATATAGGTCCTTCGCTATAGGTCCTGTCTTCTCCAAGATAATCAAATTAGTTGTAAGTAAACAGCTTATAAATCATTTTAACAAGTACAACATACTGAGTACTAGGCAGTAAGGTTACAGACAGGGTGTCTCAACAACAACAGCCTTGGCAGATCTGAATAACAAAATTTTGGACTCTTTTGAGTCGAGAGAACTTGCTGGGGCCGCATTTCGTGACCTCAGCAAGACTTTTGACAGAATCGATCATAATTACTTGCTGGAAAAACTGAATTTCTATAATGTAAGAGGCAGGGACTTATCATTTTTTTTAAATTTATCTGGTAAATAGATTCCATTTTTTTAAAATTTATCTGGTAAATAGAATCCAATTTTTTTTAAATTTATCTGGTAAATAGATTTCAATATGTTTTTGCCAATGGTAAATGTTCGAAGATGTTACATGTTACTCAGGGAGTGCCGCAGGGCTCTGTATTGGGACCTCTGCTATTTTTAGTATTTATTAATGATTTAGAAGTAAATGTATCATCTGGAATTTTTATGTATGCAGATGACACCACATTGACCGAAAGAAATCAAATTAAAGAATTGGCTATATTTGACATCCTTGATAATTTAAATAACTTCAGTAGCTGGCTGGATGCCAACAAGTTAACTTAAATGGAGAGAAAACCACCACTGTGTTTTTCGGCCTGAGAGATCTTACTGGGGAAAAAGGGGGTATTTCGGCTAAGTTCCTTGGAGTTTGGTTGGATCCTACCCTTTATTGGTCAGATCATTCAACAAAATTATGCCAAAGATTGGCTTCTGACATTTTTGCTTTAAGAAGACTCTGTGACATTGTCTCGTAAAATTTTGTTGGAATAGCTTATTTTGAACTATTTCATGGAAAAATTATGTATGGTTTGATTGTTTAGGGCTGTGCCTCTGCATCTAATGATGTATTTATCCTACAAAAGCGTGCCGAACGAGTCATTGCAGGAGTCTAATATAAAGCTCATTGTAAACCATGGTTTGTCCATTTAAAAATTATTATGATTACTCTTCCTTCTTACTGCAAAATTTATTATTTATAAAAATCAACCTGATCTCATGTTTAATAATGATATTTATTCTTACAATACCAGAATAAAATCTAACTTACAATTTCCTAATGCTAGGTTAAATAAAACAATGAAAAAACCATCTGTACTAGCCACCAGATTATTCAACAAATTACCACTCACAATCAGAGACATGGACATAAACAAATTAAAACTGTTGTAACTCACTTCCTGATCGAAAAAGCTTTTTATTCATCAGAAGAATATTTGAATGGAAAATGGGCGTGAAATGTAGCCATTTCACATAAAGATAGGCAAGCTATAAACTCATTTAATCTTGTTTGTTTAACCATATTTGTTTTAAATTGTTTATTTTAACCTGTAACCAGTGACTTTTGTAAAATATTTGTGACAAATCCAATGTATTCAAATGATTATCTGCGGGAAATAAGATCTTATCTTATCTTAATAATACGTACAACCTGCTGCTTGTAGGAAATATTTATGATTCACTTATTGAAATAGTCATCACTAGTTGTAGTGCACCCTTCCTTTGTACGAGTTGTGTAACTCAGTATTAGGAATCAAAATATACTTTTCATGGTCAATTTTATTAGCTAAGATTGTAAAGAAACAGATAAAAAACGCAGTTCAATTAATTTTAAAATAATAATTAATTGTAGTGAATACCAATATGTTAGACATTTTCTTAAAAAAATAATATAAATGATTAGTAAATTGGATTTCTCTATTAATAGTCAAATTTGCTTCACTAGGATAACAGTTTCATGTGGTTTATTTTTTATAAAACCTCTAAAACCAACGTAAACAAACTGATCTTGATTTTTAGAAGCAACTTGCTGACAGCTAATTTATCTCTGTTTTACATGTTCAGTAAAATGAATCTATAAAATAAGTTGCCTTGAGTAAAACCAAGCTTTAGTTCATTTGCAGGGGCTGTGGGTCAGGTTAAAGTGTGAAACCCCTCTGAAATGTATGGGGAAAGGAAAAAGTTTATATATAATATAATATAATATAATATAAATAATATAAATAATATAATATAAATAATATAAATATAATATAATAATAAGTTCTCTAGTTTCACAGAGAAAATAGAGTTAAACATACAACACACAGAGTTAAACAAACAGCAGAAATAGGGATGAGACCCGTTCAACCTCTCCTGGAGTATGACACTAAAATCTAATAAAAGAATGATAGCGATTTTCCAAGGCTAATTTTAATTGTGTAGATTTGCCATGTTGCCCTGGTTGTTCAACAAACAAATCATACAAAATATTGAGACAAATAAAACCAGGATTAAAGTTGTGTGCTTTTTTCAGTTGCTCTAATCCTCAGCCAGGGTGTTATTGAACAATCACACTCACTCAAGCAATTAATCTGATGGAATTACCATCTCACCTCGACATTGCATTGATTGCAATTTTTAATCCCCCCTTCCCTTTACATCATTCACCTCTTCCACAGCAGTTTGTGTGTTCCGATATCACTGCATGACTGAGTCAAAATTATTGCATGAAAATGGTATTTTTTTGTTCAGTTAAATGAATTTCATATTATACTTATATATTGTTAAATGTATAGAATTGAAATTTTTTACTCATGTCTAATTTTACTTATTCTGTAGATAACCTATCATGATAACCATGTGTGTACTTCTTGTAATTTACTGGTGGGGTGCAAATGATGAAAAATCTCACTAGTCCTAAAAGATTTGCCTAGACCCGCTATAAGGGACATACTGTCTATTTTAAAAATATGAATAGCAATTAAGAATAATTTTCTAGTCATATTAATTTTAATATCAGTACATTTTGTCCAAAAAGTTTTTTCTTTCTACTTCTACATACATTATGCTTAATGGATATTTTTTTAATTAGCAGTTATTATTTTGACTTGTCTGAAAGTTTTTAAAATTCGTTTTATATGCATTGTTATATAAGAATATCGAAAACTATGTATCCAAATTAAAATTCTTTTGACCTGAAACAAAATCTCTGTCTTTTAATCAGCCTTCAAATGGTCTATAGTTTATATCACATGTAAGCTTAATGGTAATTATTACTGAACTATCTAAATCTGAAGCATTTTATTTCATGGATGTGTTTTTGATTTTGCAGGAGTTGAAGGAGAGCTTCAACTATGGCCTGTTCTGCCCTCCCATCAACGGCAAAGCGGGAAAGTTCCTGGATGAAGAGCGACGACTTGGCGACTACCCCTTCAACGGCCCCGTTGGCTATCTTGAGGTGAGCTCTTGCATGTAAAGATGAAAGGTGACGGATTTAACCCCATGGACAGTTAGTTGCTCGAAAGAAGTTGGATCCCATCCTTTCCTTTTTTTTCTACTTCGGTCTCCGGCGTAAATTCACCAATCTCCAGTAGAAGCTGCCTCTTTAGAACTGCCCACCGGTCACACTGGATGAACGTGTGAAAAGCGTCATCGTGGATACCGTCCCCGTAAATACAATCCGGACTGTCTTCTTTGGCCATCTTGTGAAGATAGGCTTGAACAACCCATGTCCGGTGAGGAACTGTGTGATGAGGAAATTTACTTCCCCAAACCCACAATCAACCCACACAGACAGATCCAGATTGAGTCTCCGCGTCCAAGCCGCTCTAGACTCATTTCGCCACTTCTCTTGCCACTGGTGCATGGAGGCCTCCCTGGCCACCCGTGTCGCTTCCCTGGCGACAAGTTCGGACTCGGTGATATACACACTTCTCCTTTCCTGGGCCAACAGGTCGATTGGGACAATACCAGCTATCACCAGTGCAGCCGGCTCCGACACCGTCTGGTAAGCTGAGGAGATCCTCAACGCGGCTCTCCTTTGCACCGCTCCCACCTGTTTGTGGTAGCATTCCCTCTTGAGAGCGTCCGCCCAAATCTCACTTCCGTGATAAAGGATTGAGTTTGTGGGCTTTGAGTTTGTCGCTGATGGGTCGCAACATTCGCCATAAGACGACTGAGCGCGGTCGTAATCCTTGCTGCCTTCTCTGACACATACTTGATTTGTTCTCTGAAGGAAAGCTTGGTGTCAAGTCTAACCCCCAGGTACTTCACGGCTGGCTTGGAACGAACATATTACGTGTTGACACGAAAGTCTATCAAAGTCTGGATCTCATCCTTAGCTTGACATTAGTCCTAACAATTAGTCACAGACATTAGTCTGGTATTACTTTCAATATAATTTGTGAAATAAATACCAAAGTTACTTTGACTTATTTCCTTTCACTCCTTGGCGGAGCATAGGGCCTCCACGAAACAACGCCAGCGGACACGATTGGCAGCCAAAGCCTTTACTTCTCTCCAGGTCTTCCCCACCTCTCTGATTTCGGCTTCAATTGTTCTCCTCCATGTTTTCCTCGGTCTTCCTCTTTTCCTCTGCCCCTGGGGATTCCAGCTCAAAGCCTGCTTTTCTACTGCGTCTTGATCTTTACGCAGAGTGTGCCCAATCCATTGCCACTTTCGTTTTTTAATTTCAAGAGCTATGGGTTCCTCTTTGGCGGCTGCCAACAAGTCCTTGTTTGAGATGATGTCCGGCCAATGGATTTTTAAAATTTTTCTCAAACACCGGTTTACAAATACCTGGAGCTTGCCTATGATCGCTAGGGAGACCTTCCATGTTTCACAGCCATAAAGTAAAACTGACTTAACGTTGGTATTAAATATTCTCAGCTTTGTTCTGGTCGATACTTCCCTAGCTCTCCAAACTGGGTATAGTTGGACAAATGCAGCATTTGCTTTCTTAATTCGGGCTATTACATCTTCATCTGCACCACCATTTTTTGTCAACACACTCCCCAAGTATGTAAAAGAGTCCACTTCCTCTACCTCTTCTCCAGCCATTTGAAACCTGTTGTTATTTACCAAGTTAATTCTCATAGATTTTGTCTTTTGAACATTAACTTTCAAACCGGTAACTCTCTCTTCATTTTCAAGGTCTTCAAGTTTTTCTTCCATATCTTGAAATCTATGGGCTAAGAAACAGATGTCATCTGCAAATGCAAGCTCTTCAAGCTTCTGCTGGAGACCCCAGGAAATACCTTTTGCTTCTCTTCTGGTTATGTTCCTCAACACTTGGTCCAACACAACCAGGAAAAGAGTCGGTGACAGGACACAGCCTTGCCTCACCCCCAACTTTACCTCTATCGGAGCACTTAAATTCCCGTTGTGTATAATTTTACAGCTGTAGCTCCTGTACATTTCTTTGATTAAGTTAATTATTTTGCCAGGGATTCCAAATCTTTTTAACCCTCTCCAGATTGTATCTCTTCTGATAGAGTCGAAGGCTTTCATGAAGTCTATAAAGACCAAGTATATTCCAACGTTGTACTCATTTATTTGTTCAATTATTATTCTCATTGTGTTTATCTGGTCAATGCATGAGCGATTTCTCCTGAAGCCAGCCTGCTCTTTTTTCAATTTCCTCTCTATCACTTCTTTGATTCTATTTAATATTATTCTTGAAAATATTTTGCCAATGATCGATAATAGAGATATACCCCTCCAGTTTTCACACTTTGTTAGGTCTCCTTTCTTTGGTAGTTTGCACAGAAGTCCAATTTTCCAGTCTTGAGGCATAACCTCGTCAGTCCAGATTTTGTCAAACAATGGTTTTAAAACTCTAGCTGCTAGATCTGGTGCTACCTTTAAAACCTCTGGAGCAATGTTATCACATCCTGGAGCTTTCCAGTTTTTTGTTTCTTTTATCGCCTGCTTGATCTCACCTTCTGTTGGGGAATTTATATTTATGTTTTCTTCTTCTGCTTCTATGTTTCTTTCCAAAACCTCTTCTTCCATATTTTCATTTTCTTCTTCTCCCATTGTATCAAATAACCCACTGAAGAACTCATGCCATCTCTTAATCTGTTCTTGATCACTCGTTAAGAGTTTTCCTTCTTTATCCTTTACTGGTCTCCCTACATTTATCTTCCTGTTGGACAACCTTTTTGTTAAATTATATAGTTCTTTCATATCTCCTTTTCTAGACGCCTCTTCAGCCTTCTCCGCTATCTCGCTCATCCATTTTCGTTTGTCAGCCCTTGCACTTCTCTTCACTTTTACATCTGCCTCTCTATAGAGTATTTTCATGTTTCTTTTCTGCCCTCTAGTCTTGCAAGAATTTATTTTATCCTTAACTTTCTTCCTTGCTTCTACTTTTTCCCATGTGCTCTCAGACATCCAGTCCTTCTTCCCTGCCCTCTTAAAGCCGACAGCATTATTTAGAGTATCTGTATACATGTTTGTTATCCCAAGCCAATGCTCTTCTATACTTGAATCATCCATAGAGCCTAAAGTTTCAAATCTATTTTGTAACTCGATGATGAAGTTTTCCTTGTGCTGTGTCTCTCTTAGTTTCAGGGTGTCAAATTTTCTTGCTGTTCTCTCTGTTTGTTTGACTGAGGCAGCGATTTTTATTCTAATGTTCGCGACCATCAAATGGTGGTCACTTCCTATATCAGCTCCGCGTTTGTTCCTGACATCAAGTACTGATTTCCTCCACTTTCTTCCAATCATAAAATGATCTATTTGATTTTCTGTAATGTAGTTAGGAGAAACCCATGATACCTTGTGGCAAGTCTTGTGAGGAAATATTGTACCTCCAATAACTAAATCATTCCTAGCACAGAAGTCAATAAGCCTTTCTCCATTATCATTTCTCACTCCAATTCCATGTTTCCCCATAACATGTTCCAAACCAACATTTTCACTTCCAGTTTTTGCATTTAAATCGCCCATTACGATCAAAATATCTCTCTTGTTCACTCCACTTATGGCTTCTTGAAGTTCTGCGTAGAACCGATCTTTGTCATTTTCTTCAGCTAGCTCTGTAGGTGCATAACACTGTATAATGGATACATTTCTTACTTTTGAATTGAATCTTGCCACTATAATTCTATCGGAAATGAGTTTCCACTCCATTAGGCCCTTTTTTGCAGAGTTGCTCAACAAGAGTCCAACCCCATTTCTGCTCTCATCCTCTTCATTCGGTTTACCCGAGTACAAGAAAGTTGTATTTAAATCTGCGTTAATTTCCCCAAACTGATTCCATCGTACCTCACTCATCCCCATAACTTCCAGTCTGTACTTTTTCATTTCTGCTACAGCCTGTTTCAAGATTCAAGATTCAAGATTTTTATTTCCATAATAAAATATACAAATTTTGTCATAACAAACACACTATTATTACTGGAAAATCCTCACAAGACTATGCGTCTGAGTGTGAGGATGAGCCGAACAGTCTCTCAGTTCATGTTTAATGAAAATAAACAATATAGAATATTATAGCGTCTAGAGGGGAAAACAAATATAATCCTATTGATGCTATTAATGTGAAGAAATAAAGAAAAAAAATACAACAGCGTAAAAGTGTGTCACCAGAACAAAAGGTAGCCAAATTGCAAAGGTGAAATATGAAAAGAAGAAATTGTTGAGTAGGACCTGACAAGATTAAGTTATGTAAGTTAACGAAATTTAAAAAAAGAATGAAAATTATTCGAGTCACTATATTTGGATATAGTCCACCACTTTACACATAAGGAGAAACAATAAGTTGTTCTGCAGCCACGGAACCGATACGGAGCAGCCACTCCTCCACTTTTCGCTTAAAAAAAACGAGACTGTCTCCCTCGGCCAATAAAATCTCGCAGGGAAGATTACGGTAAAGTTGATGTGCTAGATAAAAGGAATTGAATAAATTTGCTCTGTGGATTAGTTTAGGAATTCGAAAGCCAACATTTTCCTTCCTCCTGGTTTCATAGTAATGCGTAGTTAAGGTAAAAATAGAATTTTTGTTTTCTTTTATGTAAATTAGTAAAGTCTTCAAAAACAGTTGTCTAATATTAAGAACGGGAAATTCAAGAAATAGTAAATTGGTTGGATATCTTTGGTTTTTGTGTAGGATAATTTTTATAATGGATCTCTGTAATACTGCCAAAGGTTCCAGCACCAAGGCGGAGGCCTCTCCCCGAACCATCCATTCACCACCATCCATTCACCACCATTCACCGAAACCATCCATTCACTGACCATAACCACAGTACCCGCAACCAAAACCTCACTCAACCCGCAACCAAAACCTAACCTCAAAACCTATCCTTGGCTGAAGAGAACGTAGTCCTATAACAGCCGCAGTGGGCCTTCAGCCCACTGAAACCTCACAATCCATCCATCAGCCCCTCCCCAAGCCAGAATACCGTATTGCAAAAGAGACTGCACGTAGGCATAATACACACCCCTGCAGCGATCCACCGTCAGGACTCTACTAAGTTGCCTGAAGGCATAGATAAGTCAAATCACTAAACAAAACCAGCTTAAAAAGCTTGGTATTACCGGGGGGGGGGGGGGTTCCTCCCATACTAAATTATTAAATGATATTTAGAATTAGTTTGTAGAACATGATAGTTTTATTACAGATTGTCTTTTTTAAATTTACTTAAGGGAGAAAGTATGTGTCAGTCCACTGGTACCGTTTATTTGCTTTGTGTATTGAATATGTGGCTCCCAGGACAGCTTGTGATCAATTACTATTCCCAAGTATTTATATTGTGCCACACTCTCAATCACTTCGCAAGTACAGATCACTGACCGTGGATCACCGCAGGAGTGCATCCTGAGCAATCTCGGACCTGGACCACAGTCACTCTTAAAATAGATGGGTAAACACTTTGTTTTATTTACATTGACAGATAGTATGTTATGGTAAAACCAGTTCTTGATGCGGATAAGGTCCGAAGATGCGCTGTCATACGTGCTGTCCCAAGTGTTCCCGTGTGAAATTAAAGCCGTATCATCCGCAAACAGAAAAAGTGTGCCATCAATATTTAGTTTAGAGATATTGTTAATGTATATAAGGAATAACAGAGGGCCCAAAGTGCTGCCCTGGACAACACCATAATCAACCTCAGTAGTCCCACTGTCGATACCATTAATTGTTACGTATTGCTTACGATTATCAAAATATGAAGAAAACCAATCCAAAGTATTATTTTTAACCCCAATATGTTTTAACTTGACCAATAACAAACTTCTATTTACAGAATCAAAAGCCTTCGCTAGGTCCAAAAAGGTTATTATAACATTTTTTTTACATGCAAGTTTCTCGAAGATGAGTCGATTCAAGTCAAACAGTGCGTCCGAACTATTTCTCCCTTTTCTAAATCCGTATTGCATATCAGTAATGATTCCTTCCTTGCTCAAGTAGTTCGACAATTGGATTTTCACACATTTTTCAATGATCTTATCAATAGTAGTCAAGAGAGAAATTGGTCTAAAATTATTCATGACTGTTTTTAGCCCACTTTTGTAAATAGGAATGACCTTAGCAATTTTGAAAATATTTGGAAATTTGCCAGTACGGATACTGAGATTGATCAAGTGAAGCAGCGGTGGTGCAAAAAAATGGAAATAATCTTTTACGATTTTAGCAGGAATCCCATCACATCCTGGAGCAGACCCACCTTTAATGCTTTTGACAATACTGAAAAGCTGATCAATGTTGATCGGCACAAGAACAAACTGAGAATCGCAGGCATGGTCGGAATCCTCCACCTCAGTTGCATGCAATGGGTTGATATTGTTAGCTAGATTTGCTCCTACATTTGCAAAGAAAATATTGAACGTATCACTTAAATTCTTAATATCGGATTGTGAGACAGACTCGCCATTATCGCAGAAGCCCTCAACCGGGAACCGGTCCACTTTCCTAGGACGTCCCGCAACTTCTCCCACAAGTGCCCAGAATTTTCTAACATTACTTCCTGCCTGATCAATCTTGTTTTTGTAATAAGTGTACTTAGTTTTTTTAATCAAAGAATTTAACATATTGCGGTATCGCGTGTAGCGATTTCTTAACGAAGCATTGAAGGGTTCCCTTTTCAGTTGATTATGTAGCAAGTCACGCTTACGAATTGATGTTATAATTCCCTTCGATATCCATGGTTTCAGCTTCCGATATTTTGAGTTAATTTGAACATTTTCAATTGCTAAATCCAAAGCAGTTTTAACATGGTGGGTTAATTTCAAAGCACACTCGTCAACATCATTACAATTTAAAATTTTACTGTAGTTACAATGGGTCAGAAAGGATTCCACCTTGGCCCAATTTATCCTATTTTGAAAGGTACAATTTTCTTTATTCGAAGTGACACCGGGTTGCATGATTTCTAAAGCAATTGTATAGTGGTCAGTTACATTAGTTTCAATAACAACGGGAGTGACTTCTGCATAGTTTAAATTTTTAATACAGAAATGGTCAATACACGAATTACTGCTCGGCCTAGTCACTCTGTCAATGCAAGATATAAGCCCCAATTCCGACAGCATATCAATATATTTTTCTTCAATTGAATTGCACGATATATTAGTTATATTTCAGTTAATATCACCGGTAAAAATCCGAGTACTATGAATTGATGAATTACTAGAGTAATAATCCTTCATTCCATCAATAAAAAGACAGGTTTGTATTCGGGCTTCTGTAAGCTACAAGAAGCTCACAGGATTGACCGGCCCAGTCGAAGGTCAGCGATAAGGCCGTGGCTACACCGCCGATTAGCAGCTGGCTACACTGAACAGATAGAGAATCATTCATGTACGCTACAACACCGTCATTTTGATTAAGGTTGTTATCAGAAACAAAAATATTATAACCTGGGATATTTATAAATTGAGTATTAGTATTAAGCCATGCCTCTGTCAAAACTATGCAATCAAATTTCACCCCACAACCTTGTAATACGATTAAAAATTCGTCTATATTTTTGTTGTAGCTCCCCTAATGTTCTGATGAACAACCCTAAGTCTACTGTTTCAGCTTTCCAGTTTGGCATAGAGTCCTCACATTCCAAAAACCAATTCTCGTTATCCATTTCAGGCCAAAGGTCGCTACCAAATGTTCCATCCGGCTATTTCTTAAGGTTTCATTAATAAATTTTTCTCGAGTGAACAGGTTATTGGCCTATCGCACCCATAGCTTGGTGGAGGGGCTGCCTCCTTGGCCTCCAAGCCTGCCATGCGAGTTGTTTCGGCTGTCTGGTGTCATGACTAAGCCTACTCCCTGGGACGTGCATGTGCACCAGCCAGGTTACATCTCAAAGGACTCCCCATGACTGGGAGGTTCCCCCCTCACTTGGTTCTGTAGGTGGACCAACACCCAGTGGCAGGGGTAGCTCTGTGTAGCTAACAAGTGAGAGTTGATGTCTGATGTGGACCAGTCTGCCGAACCCACCCCGCATGCAAGGTGTGGTCGGAACGGCTCGAAAGGTATTACCACTCCCAGGACATCCATAACCCCCATATTATAATATTGTGACACTTTTTGTGTACTCAAACTGTCAAAAATGGTACATACGAGGGCTGTAATGATGGATTGCATTATAGCAAATCTACCAATTATTGTGTAGTTAGGATAAATTGCATACGATTTCTCTAGTGCTAAGTCAACGAAAGAAAGTGAGATAGTAACTCAAAGGATGGGTGATAACATAAGTTTAGGTTATTTTGTTTAGTCATTTAACAATATGGTGTACTACAAGAAAGTAATTTTAAGTCTTAGAAAGTACTGCTGATATTTCTCAACAAACAAAGATTCATGATCGCAAGACTAAATACCCCCGTCACAGCAGACCTGGGTACTCAGCAAATTTCCAAATCAATAATATAATAATAATAATAATATTATGTGTTAAGTTTTATTAATATTCTCCATAACATTAACATGGGAAAGAGTATGCAGGTTTGCCGCTGTGAGGAACACGGAAAGTAGGAAATTCTAGCATAAAAATGTTTATTTTGACAATTTATACCAAATTTCATCAACATCTGTTCATTAATAACGGAGTCTTCCTATTCTCCATACGATTAACATAGGAAAAGAGTATCAGGTTAGCTGCCATGATAAATACATAACCTATGATTTTTAAGCTTAAATGGATGGATCTCAACTCTACGAAGCTAAATATCAAGTTTCATAAAAAACATAGATTGATAAGTGAAATATTAATTTTTTCTTATCCTTCGTAAGATTAACATTGGAGCCCCAAAATACAACGTACTGTGTTTGGATTTTTTATTATCTCGGTAACCCTTAACATAAAGAACTAAATTGTGTAGTTTTTTAAGCTGATTCTAATGCTGCTTTGTTTGTTTAAAACTCAAATATATCGCTGGCTGGTTCTCCACCCTTATTACAATATTGATGAGTTTTTAAGCCTCCCTACCCCTGTGTCTATTTATTAGCAATTGTTCCTGCCGGCTCTCTTGTTGACTATTGGTTAAGTGTATTTATGTATTTAATGTTTATGTATTTATTTAGTTATTATTTTATATATTTATTATTTGTTGATCTTTATGTAATTTTCGATTGATGAACTGACAACTGTTTTGACTTTCAGCATGCCATTTGTTGACTATACTCAATATAACTTGTTATCAATGAGTAATAAACGATTTGATTTGATTTGATTTGATTTGTGCCTGCTCAATTCCGCTTCTTCGCCACTCGGCCACGCCACGGTGGCGCATGGTCCCTGTAATCTAACATTAAAAGTCTATTTTCTCGCTTATACGTGGACGGATTTCGTTCACCAAATTACTGTTCAATTAGAAATTAAAATTGCAATCTTTTCTATTTGTTGTAAAAATTTTATAAAGTTAATGGTTTTTTGTCATTTAAATTAAAAGATTTTTAACCGCCGCCATTTTGAAAATATTGATGCAAACTAAATGATACTTTGAGAATATTTTTATCTTTGGCCAATAACTATGTGTGCAATGTGTTTCTGTATCATACATAGTTCTTGATGAATAATGTTTTTTGTATAAAATACAAAATGGCGGCAGGTGGCTAAACGAAAGATTTTTCGACACATAGGAAATGTTTTGTTTAATTTCACTAGTACTATCAGCCGTCAAAGTTTGTCCCCGACTTTAATAGACACCCTGTATGTATATATATATATATATATATTTCAAAAAATTAGAAATAATTATGTATTTATCACTATATTTCGCTTTCCGCGTCTTCAGGTGACAATAAAAAAGTATAAAAATTAAAAATTAACTTAACATAACACAGAAATAAAAATAAAAATGTAGATATAAACAATAATAATTCTGTGGCTGTGTCTAACAACTGTCATACAGTTTGTTTATATTTTTAAATCATATGTTTTTTATCTTTGTTGACTTTGTTTACGTTTTGAACTATTCATTCCTTTTTGTTATTAATAAACCTTCTGATGTTCCACATTTAGTTATTATTAATAATTATCATTACACACACCACAAATTGGTGACCCCGACGTGATCCGAAGTCAATTTGTGAAAATGTCAAACACAGAAGAAAACGTCAGTGATCTAGATCTTCATCTCTCGAAAATAACAATCAAGATCCCACCCTTTTGGCGTAAGAACGTTCGAGTTTGGCTACGTCAGGTTGACGCCCAATTCATCACGAAAGGTATCAAACAGGAACAAACTAAGTATTATTATGTACTAGGTAACCTTGATACTGATGTGGCCGAATTAATTTCTGATTTTATTGAGAAACCTCTAAGCAAAACACCTTACCAAGATCTTTGTAACCGGCTAATCTTAGAGTTTGAAGAATCGGACAGTAGAAAATTTGCAACACTAATTGACGAACTGCAACTGGGCTCAAATAAACCTTCTCAACTTCTTAGGGAAATGCGTACTCTGGCGGGTACACAAGTTCAAGACGACTTCTTAAAAACACTATTTTTGAAACGTCTTCCACTTCACGTTAGCTCGATATTAATATCGAGTTCCGACTCTCTAGACAAATTATCTATTATGGCTGATAAAATAATGGAGTATTCCCCCATCCATTCTCAGCAGGTTCACGTATTAGGAGACAACGAATCAACTATCGCACAACCCGATAGGTTATCTCGTTTGGAGAAGCAAATATCCGAGTTAGCCAATCAAATTTCGTCTTTGTGCTCCAAATCAAGATCTAGTTCTCAATCACGCCAGTTTCGAAAACATGATACAACCTCACAATCTGGTATCTGCTGGTACCATAAGAATTTTGGTAAGAATGCTCATAAATGTACAACACCATGCAACTACCGTTCTTACCCACTTGGGAATCCGGAAAACTAGTCAGGCATTATCTCAACACGGCGGGAGATAGTGCTAGTTTACAACCTCGCCGTCTTTTTGTTTATGATCGTCGGACCAATATCAAATTTCTGGTTGACGTTTCTGTAATACCTCCACATGGCATACGAAAACCAAAACCATCCAGTAAATTACTTTTTGCTGCAAATGGATCAAGCATCGCCACATACGGTACAAAACTTTTACAAATAGACTTAGGACTCCGCAGATCCTTTTGTTGGCCCTTTATCATTGCCGACGTTCAACAACCAATTATCGGAGCGGATTTCCTGTTCGAATTTAGTTTATTAATTGACATGAAAAATAGTAAGTTAATAGACGGAAAAACACTTCTTTTTCAACGCGGACCAATGCCCCCAAAATCAGTATGCTCAGACATTTATCTTGTTGATCCAAATAACAAATATGTTCATATACTTCAAAAGTTTCCTGATTTACTGAAAGAAATGCCTGGTCACAAACCGCCAAACATTGATTTCTTCCATACAATCAGCACTAACGGACCCCCCGTTACCTCAAAGGCAAGACGCTTAGCCCCAGACAAACTTTCCCAAGCTAAGTTAGAGTTTCAAAAAATGATTGATTTAGGTATATGTAGACCTTCAAAAAGTCCGTGGTCTAGCACATGGTACCAAAGAAGGATGGCTCCTGGCGCCCATGCGGTGACTACCGTGGTCTCAATCACGTAACTATTCCAGATAGATACCCGATACCTAATATTCAAGATTTCAACTCACAGCTCGAAGGTAAGACAATATTTTCAAAAATAGATCTTGTCAAAGCCTATCACCATATTCCTGTTCATCCAGATGATGTACACAAAACAGCTGTTATCACACCATTTGGTTTGTTCGAGTTTGTTCGAATGCCATTTGGATTGAAGAATGCAGGACAAACTTTCCAACGTTTCATTCACCAAGTTTTACGTGACCTTCCATTCGCATACTCTTATCTAGATGACATCTTAATCGCCTCTAAATCCGAAAAGGAACATGAGAAACATATTCATTTACTTTTCGATTCCCTATCCCATCATGGTCTATGCATTAACGTTTCAAAATGCGAGTTTGCTGTCCCTGAAATCTCATTCCTCGGCTATCGCATCAATAAGAGTGGTATATTTCCACTTCCTGAACGAGTGAAAGCAATTATAGACTACCCTCTTCCTGAAACAGTCGATCAACTCAGACGCTTCCTAGGAATTGTGAACTTCTACAGAAAATCCCTACCTAACTCAGCCACAACACAGAAAGCCTTATATGACCTTTGCCCAACTCCTAAAAAGAAGGATAAAAGTAAGTTGGACTGGAATGATACTGCCAAAAGTTCCTTCACCAAGTTGAAAACTGAATTGGCCAATGCCACTCTTCTGTTCCATCCTTCCAGCAATCTCCCACTAGTCCTCACAGTGGATGCTTCAAATTTTGCAATCGGTGCTTCTGCCCACCAGATAAGAGGGAATATCGCTGAACCTATAGGTTTCTTCTCCAAAGTTCTCTCCGCAACTCAACAAAAATATAGCACTTACGATCGTGAACTTTTGGCTGCATATGAAGCAGTTAAATACTTCAAACATTACCTTGAAGGTCGTCATTTTGTTATCTTAACAGACCACAAACCTCTCAGCTACGCATTTGAACAGCGTCCTGAGAAAGCAACTCCTCGGCAACTGAGACATCTCGATTACATTGGCCAATTCACAACCGATATCAGGTATATTCCTGGTAAACAAAATCAACCTGCAGATGCTTGTTCGAGGATCGCAGAAATTGTATTATCACCAACAATTTTACTCCAAGACATCGCCAGTGCTCAAGAAAAATGTAAAGAACTTCAAAATATCATGCAATCCGTTTCATCATCATACTCATTCCATACTGTAAACCTGGATAATGGCCTGAAATTAGTATGTGATTCTTCGACAGGCAAACTACGACCTTTCATCCCTCTCATTTACCGAAGACCCCTATATGACTCCATCCATGATTTATCCCATCCTGGAATTGCAGCATCTGTAAAATTAGTTCAAGTGAGATTCTGCTGGCCTTCGCTGAAACGTGATGTTACATTGTGGGCCAAGACGTGTATACCTTGTCAACGATGTAAAATATGGCGTCATACCTCTAGTGAACTTGGTTCTTATCCTCCCGCTCAAAAAAGATTTTCTCATTTAAACATCGACATCGTTGGACCTTTAACCCCTTCAAGAGGATACCGTTACCTTATGACTATCATTGACAGATTTTCTCGTTGGACTGAAGCAATCCCAATATCAAGCATAACCGCAGAAGAAATTGCCTCCACAATCCTTCATTCATGGATATCCCGCTTTGGCGTTCCTCGCTTCATCACGACCGATAGAGGGAGACAGTTTGACTGTCAACTATTTTCATCCTTGACATCCATGCTTGGCATTCATCATATAATGACCACAGCTTATCATCCTGCTGCAAATGGGGCTATCGAAAGGTGGCATCGTTCCTTAAAATCAGCTCTGAAAGCCCAACTTACTAATGACTGGGTACCGAAACTTCCATCTGTGCTACTTGGACTTCATTCTACAATCATCCCTGAAGTAGGAGTTTCACCTGCTCAACTCGTCTTTGGTGAATCAATCACTCTTCCTGCTGATTTCTTTGAAGACTCCAAGTTAGCAACCGACATACCTACACTTCTCACCCAACTTCAGGAGCATGTCAAAACTATTAGACCCGTCTCATTTCGACACCACAATAAGAAATCTATTTTTATACACCCTGATCTCATGTCTTCATCTCATGTTTTGATCCGTCAAGATTCCATAAGAAAACTGCTGCAACCAAACTATGAAGGACCATTCAAAGTTGTATCAAGAGGTGACAAATTCTTCACTATATTGTTACCCAAAGGCGAAGATTCTGTTTCTATTGATCGGTTGAAACCAGCCTTTACATTACAAAACCATTTTCAAGCTAAACATGAGTCAGACTACCTATTAAATAATCTACCTAAAACGTTTACATCCCCAGTCAACCCAACCAACACCAAAATTAAACCAACCTACGAACAACAACGGTGTGAACAACCTGCGGACAGTTCTGGACAGCAACCTGTTCTTCTTGACACGCCCCCTGAGAGGAAGACCCGCTTTGGAAGAGTGTTAAGACTACCTAATAAATATACCTCTTAACATCACGTTGTCACTGGGAGGGGAGTATGTGGCTGTGTCTAACAACTGTCATACAGTTTGTTTATATTTTTAAATCATATGTTTTTTATCTTTGTTGACTTTGTTTACGTTTTGAACTATTCATTCCTTTTTGTTATTAATAAACCTTCTGATGTTCCACATTTAGTTATTATTAATAATTATCATTACACACACCACAATTCTGCTCCAGCTGGTTATAACTCTTATCTTAAATTAAGGCCATGAGGAACTTTTGATTTGAAAACCATTTGGTGTGCTTGTTCCATGTATCTTAATTCTTGTGTAGTGGAATTTTCTTGTAACTGGCGTATTGGTTTGACTTGGTATAATTTTTCGAAACTTTCCTTGTGTTCATTTGCATGTTTTACTAGTGGTTGTTCTATTTTGTTGTGTTTGTAAGCAAATCTATGTCCTGTAATCCTTGTTCTTAGTGTGTTAATTGTGGAACCAATGTATTCTTTAGGGCATTTGTTACATTTAATCTGGTAAACTATGTTTGATGAGTCACAGGATAGGTTATTTTTGATGGGGCATGTTTTATTAGTTGTGTTTCTTGTGAATGTTGATGTGCATGGCATTAATTTACATACTTGGCATCTTGGTTTGTTACATGGTTCTACTCTTCTTTTTTGTTTTTTGTTTGTATGTTCAATTTTATGTGATAGTTTTGGTTTTGATAGAATCTCTTTTAATATGGGAGGTCTTCTGAAAATTATTCTTGGTGTTTGTTTGAATATTGAGTTTGTAGAAGATGACTGTTGTAAAACATCAAAAGCTACTCTTGTTGTTAATTTTGTATAGGCCAGGATGGTATGTTGTGATAAATTTTAGATCATCCTTTTCAAAGATCGTTTTTTTTTTTTTTTTAGATTTTTAATGTTAAGTTTTGTGTTCAGTAATTTTCTTGGATAGCCCCTTTTTGAAAATGCTGTCTGTAAATTGTCTATATAATTTTCCAAATTCTTCTTTTCACTGTTGAGTTCCATACCTCTGACTGCCAAGTTTCTTGGAACAGCTTTCTTTACATGTGGAGGATGACAACTTTCATAGTGTAGGTACTGGAAAGTGTTTGTTGTTTTAATGTTGATTTTGCTTTTTAAAAACCCATCTTTGTTATATATATTAACATCTAAGAAAGTAGCTAATTTTGTCGATATGGTCCATGTAAATTTTAAATTACTAAAATTATTTAATGCGTCTAAGAAATAGTTAAGATTTTCACGGCTTTCAGTCCATATCATGAAAATATCATCGATATATCTTTTCCAAAATACAGGTTTAATTTTTTGAGAATTAAGAAAATCTGTTTCTAATTTAGCCATAAATAAGTTGGCATAAGAAGGTGCCATTCTCATTCTATATATATTGTATATATATATATATATATATATATATATATACAATGGAAAATTCACTATAAAGTTTGGAAATTTGTTACTTGCAGATATATAAATTACCTATATAAATAAAATTACAGTTGGCACTTGATAATCCGACACTTATGGGACCGGGAGTGTGTCGGATTACCGGAAACGTCGGATTACTAAAAACTTATATTTCTTGCACAACCCTAAATGTAGATTTAAGAAAAGTATACTGATGTTCATTATTAAGTACCTTGATTCTATTAATGGTTCAAATAAACAATTTAAAAAGTCTTTTTTTACAGGAAACTACTTAATGAATACAAAATACTGTATGACATTTATCTATAAACATAACTAATACACACACACAGATAACATAACTATAAAACAGTTATAACATATAGTAATAACGTGAAACATAACCTACATTCTAAATTCAATAAGGTCTACCTGAACTAACACTTTGCACTTAAATTCTGAATTGAATACTGTAACAAACTTGTAACAAAACTTGTAACAAGTATTGTAATACTTGTAACAAAGTAAGCAACGCTCTTTACTATGCACTAATTGATACTGAACAAGGTAAGGAACTAACGGACCGGAAGACGCAAGACTCCTGTCACAACACAAATAAAATTTTTGTACTGTACAGACGCCCGTCGCGGCGATGACTCATTTGGAGCGGCGTCGGACTACCGAGTGTGTCGGACTGTCAAGTGTCGGATTATCAAGTGCCAACTGTACAGATTTATCTGTACACTTCTCAGAGTTAATCATTTTCTAGTTTCTTTTATGTTTTGTGTGTTAGAAAAGTTGAAACAAGATTTATCTCAATTTTTCTCTGTCTGTCTCTGACGCTCCAGGAGGCATTTTACGCTGTCTTCCCTGAAAAAAGGGAGAACCAATAACATTGAAACTTATTCTATTCACTTTCTACATTTTAGAGAAGGTTTTTCAATGCTTGATATTGTCCTGCTAGTTAGAACAAAAATTTTTCAATAACTTGCTCTCAAAAGTTAAACTTTTCATCGAATTTAATAATCAACCAATTCAACCAATTGACTAACATACTAACATTTAAATGAACAAACTAATCTGCTTTTCAATGTAATAAGTTTCAATATTATAAATGCTCTCCACTGCTACAATGATTAATACTAGTTCATGATTAACACATAATCAACTATCAATTAGGTATCCTTATGGGAATAATAATGAACTTTACTATTAAAATTGAATACTGTAGTTCAGATGGTAAAGGTTTAGTGGTTATGAATTTCAATTGCTATCAGAGTTGTTTTTACATATTACAGATGTATTTTCCGTGACGTAAATTAATAATCGGTCCCAGCTGTGCAAACCCATCCACCCACAAACACAAAGGTAGTTGTGCAGTTGTGTGTCCTTCAGCAATGAGTTTGAATAAATCATTATGCGCTCCGTCGGACAGCCGTGTACTGTGAATAGTATGTTACAATAACAAATCTAAAAACAGTATTACAATAGTCTCATGTGAGTTTCTAATATTCTATTTTAACCCATGGAGTATTTTTTTAATTTAATACATGTTGAAATAAAGATTTCATGAACTTTTTGTAAATTAATACATGTAAAATAAGGTTAGTATAATAAGTAACTACTATAAGAATGATAGATTTGGACAGAATTAGAATTTAAAAAAACTGAAATACTGACAACTGAAATAATGACAACTGAAAAAATAACACTGAAAAATAACTAAAAATTAACAATGGTGTTAATTTTTCATACCACTGTTTGAAAAATAATTGTTGTTGAATTATTATAGAAAAATAATCCGGTGTGTGTGTGTGTGTGAAGATCTTATTTTAGGTATTCCATTTTTTCTTTTAGTAAATTTACCTAAATTGAGTAAACTTTGAGTTACTCAATTCAACCAAAGCTTAGCACAGTTGAAAAAGATTCAAACTTTCCCTCTAAACACAATTGATCTATCTATACAGGAATTATAAAATCTAATAATTAATATATAACCTTCAAACTGGGATATTTCAAAGTTAAATAAAGTAGTTTTATATTAATATAAACGGTATCAGTCAACTGACACATACTTCTCCCCTGACTTTAAAATAGTCAATTAATTATACCTTTAATAATACTATCAGATTATTCAATGCTTACTAAAATAACATTTAACAATTCTAATGTTTAAAAAACCCTGTAGTCATCAAATTTCTTTAAGACACCCGATTACTACAAGATATATAATATTTTTGGGGATTCATCATCTCCCAAAGGTAGTAAATGTTGTTGAACAGGTGTTATTGGGTGATGTGCCTTATGTTACATACAAATTTTATAGAAAAACAGTTAATAAAAAAGGCAAATATTGAGTTAAGCAAATATTGAGTTTTTAGCAATCTACATAAGAAATACATTTTTGTACTATTGCACATGGAACTGTGTATAACACAGGCAGTTATTTCTGACACCATTAGTTAAAGACTAATCATTCAAAATACTAATTACAATTTTTAACTAATTAAAAAATGTTTACCATTCTCAGTTAAAGGCGAAGAGGCGTGTGTACAAGATGGTCAACCTGGATGAGAAGCAGCTGAAGGCGCTCCACACACGCGCCAACCTCCGTCGCTTCCTCGAATATGTCACCAATGCGCAAGTCGAGAAGATCAACAAGATGTGCTCCAAGGGCCTTGACCCCAACTTCCACTGCCCTGAGACTGGAGGTAAATTTTTAAGTGTTGCAGATGTATTCCTAGAATAGTGAATAGACAAGGAAATAATTTATACATGTTCATATGTTCAATAGTATTGTAGTAGACTTTTGTTAGGCTACTTTAGCTTTTGTTCACATTCAGACTATACAAATATCCTATTAAATATTATTATCCTATTAAATAGGATATTTGTATAGTCTGAATCAGTCAGTAATATTTGCACTACAAATTTTGTAGTGCAAATATTACTGACTTGAGATAATTTTGATATTGATAATTTGAGATGTGTACAAAATTACAATGATCGTAGAAAACCACTGCTGAGTAATAAGGGACAACTTTCTTTCGTGATAGGGATTCTAGGATCAAACTTAATTTTCTGTCTTTTTAAATTTGTTTTTTCTTAATTTTAATAATCGTTTTCGCTTGTTGGTCATACTTTCATAAGTGCAAAAAGACAAATTTTTTAAACACTCACAAGCAATAATAATCCCAAATAAACGGTATCAGTGGACTGACACATACTTTCTCCCTTAAGTAAATTTAAAAAAGACAATCTGTAATAAAACTATCATGTTCTACAAAGTAATTCTAAACATCATTTAATAATTTATTGTTCAAATTGTATGGGGGGAACCCCCCCCCCCCGGTTTTGTTTGGTGATTTGACCTTACACTTCATACCAAATTTTCATGAAAAACGGGTGGAAAGTAAGGAAGAAATTGATTTTTCTATATTTTCCATAAGAATAACATTGGGCGCTTTCAGACAACGTACTGCGTTTATCGTGGACAGTAAATTTAAATTTTCTCTGGAACCGTTGGTCGTAGACAAATAATTCAAAATACTAATTTGTTTAGTTTTTTTATGCTGGTTTCAATGGTACCAGTCAAGTTATACTTTACTTTTATTGTTTTCGCTGAAAATTTAAAAATTAGATTTTTTGACATTTAAAAGCCCATAACTTTTGAACCGTCATTTTTACAGACATTCGGGTGGTGTCAAATTATTTAGTGCTCTGTGCACTATAAACTATCCAATTTTAATCAAAATCGTTAGAGCCGTTTTTGTGAAAATTGGATTTTTCACGTTTTTTAAGGGTTTTTAGGGGTGAACTACCCTTAAAAATCAAAAATTCAAAAAAATGAAAAAAACGCCTGGAGATACGGTGACTCCACATACATACAAAATATACAAAATATACATGCCAAATTTCATCTAAATCGGACAAACGGGGTAGGCTGTGGCACTGTACACATCCAGACACACAGACACACACACACACACACACACACACACACACACACACACACACACACACGGACGGACAGACATCACTCCAAAACCCACTTTTTTGGATTCAGGGGACCCCAAAACGGATATATCCACCCTCAACTCAAATTCGAAAATTTTGACAAAAACAATACTTTCTCCATATACTATGTATAAGGGGAGAAAGTAAAAGTATTAAATTTCAGTCAATACCTACGTATGCTAATTTTGAAACATGTAACTGGGTAAAATAAACATAAAAAATATCTAGATAGCTTTCATTTGTGTGTTTCCTATTCTCTCAGTGACATTCCTTGGTCCAGAAACTGTTCTAATTGTAACTGTCAGTTGCCCAACAACAATTTCAGAGAATTATGTAAATCCACCGTCTGCTTGTGTAAGTGATGGGCTGGCCAGCTGTCAGTAGTTATTGTTTCTTGAGAGGCAGTTAGTTGATTGCTCTCTAAAGCCAACTGCTCTGGTCAGGTAATGCTAAAATTGTTATGATTTTCATATTAATAAGGTCAAGTCTTTCATTTCTTCACATTATGGTGTATGTTTTTTTCGTTTTGGCCAAAACAGTTACTTATGGCAAGTCTCACAAGTGTCATTTCACTAATAATATTTAAATACATAGGAGTTACTTTATTGTTTAACCATTTATTGAATCCAACTTAAGTCCACAAAATTTGGCTGGTGGGTAGTTTTTGTATTTCACAACAAACATTTGTTTTAGTTAACCCGGGATATTGGCAACATGTTAAGCTCATTGGTGTTAGATCAAACATTAAGATGAGGGCTTCTGTAATATCCTTTAAGTTTTTATAATTATATTTGATAGCTAAACTAATTTAATCGTTATATTGTAAAAATATTTGTTATGGGATTAAAACTGTCGAAGGGTAAAGTGCCCACCTGATTTACAGGTCAAGACAAAATCATTTTACATGTTTTCTATATGGTGTAATTTACATTTTTGTTAATATCAAAATTAATACTGTGAAAATGTACCAATATTCCCTAAGAAAATAAAAAAGTAGGTCTAAAAGGAAGAAAAATGGCTAATTTTTAATATACACTAAAGTGCTGATTTTTTCTTCATATTTTAACAGTAAGATAAATATTCCACTCTTTCATATTTGACCATTCCTCTCGATCTGATTTGTTGTTGAAAGTCATCATAAATATTCAGAAGTCTGTTATTAAATCGGTTGAAAAATCAGAGGAGAATAGCTCGGTGCTGCTCAGGTCTGATTTATTACCTGAACAGATTCCTCATTAAAAATCACTTTTGCTGCTCATTAAATAATTTTGTAATTTACAAACCGGTTTTGTTCAGCTGACCAAGATGAATGGCTGTACTATTAGCATCAAACGCAACGATCATTACTATGTTAGCCTTCAGCAGATGGCTGATTTGTTAGCGAAACAATTGTAATATGCTGTAAATATCAACAACCTTTAACTACTGATTTATGACTTAATGTGATGTAATTTAGTAGCTATAGGTCCGTCCATAACATTTGTAAATTTGTCTGAAAATGGTTGTAAAATCAGACAAAAATGTTATATAATTTGTAACATTACGAAAAATAAGTACTGACTACTGACTATATTCTACTTATTTTAAAGCAAATTTTAATTTTTTAAGTTTCCTTCAAATATATATTTTGACATTCATAGGAAGTTCTACATGAAGACTGGGGCAAAGGCGAGTCCTGGAATCCAGCTACTTAGTGATCACGAATCGTAGATAGTTATGAGCGATGGTCGGTGGATGTGATATTCTCTAGTGTGGATTAACATCTGCACTATTGAATATTACATTCATCCGTAAAGACCATCCTCTTAGTCCGTAATTAGTTTGTAAATCAGAGGCAAAACTGATTTGTATCCCACATTGAAATGTAGGTTCCTTATACGTCATTGGCTATTAATTAACAGTCCTTTTTAAGTAACATATCAGCATCATTCAATAAACTAGACTCCTACTTTCATTTCTCATTCATACTTGGCACAAAACACCTGCCTGAGTATGTTGCCATTTCATAAGGTAATGTAATATAACCATTATAATATTTGGTACTTACACCTAATCTAATCTAATCTACAGAAACACCTCTTACGCTGGCTACGGGGGTGCGCAAGCCCACCAATGTGCTGAAAGCCCTAGTCAATGGTGGTGCCCTCCTCGACTTCCGCAGCAAGGACGGCTCCACAGCGGTCCACCAGGCAGTCGAGCACAACAGCCTGGAGGCGGTCAGTACAATATGCAAAAATATCCCTATTATTTCGAAAGCCTAGTCACCTAGATAGTTAAATAATCACTTACCAAATGAATGGCATGTGCCCTTCAGGTGTCAATTTTATTAAAATTCCTTACAGGAACCGGTTTCGGTCTTTTAACAGACCATCATCAGTCGACGAAACAGGTATCACGTAACACAATAGATTTTCCATCGTCAATGTTCGTCAAGATGAAACATTTAAAAAATATTTTTTGCACAATCACAACACATAATTACAAATAATGAAAAGACAAAGAACTATTTACACGATGAATAAAATGATGAATCAGCTGTTAGTGTCCTGCATTACATTAAAAGAAAACCCTAGCCATAAAGTTAATTTTGACTCATCAATTAAAGTATTAAATAAACGGTACCAGTGGACTGACACATACTTTCTCCCTTTATAGTATATATTAAATTTAAAAAAGACAATCTGTAATAAAACTATCATGTTCTACAAAGTAATTCTAAATATCATTTAATAATTTATTGTTCAAATTATATGGGGGAACCCCCCCCCCCCCCCCCCGGTAATACCAAGATTTTTTGAGCTGGTTTTGTTCGGTGATTTGACCTTACACTTCATACCAAGTTTCATGGAAAACGGGTGGAAAATAAGGAAGAAATTGATTTTTTTATATTTTCCTAAGAATAACATTGGGCGCTTTCAGACAACGTACTGCATTTATCTTGGACACTAAATTTAACTTTTCTCTGGAACCGTTAGTCGTAGACAAATAATTCAAAATACTAATTTGTTTAGTTTTTTAAGCTGGTTTCAATGGTACCAGTCAAGTTATACTTTACTTTTATTGTTTTCGCTGAAAATTTAAAAAATTGATTTTTTTGACATTTAAAAGCCCATAACTTTTGAACCGTCATTTTTACAGACATGCGGGTGGTGTCAAATTATTTAGTGTTCTGTGCACTATAAACTATCAAATTTTAATCAAAATCGTTAGAGCCGTTTTTGAGAAAATTGGATTTTTCACGTTTTTTAAGGGTTTTTGAGGGTGAACTACCCTTAAAAATCAAAAATTCAAAAAAATGAAAAAAAACGCCTGGAGATACGGTGACTATATATATACATGCCAAATTTCATCCAAATCGGACAAACGGGGTAGGCTGTGGCACTGTACACATCCAGACACACACACACACACACACACACACACACACACGGACGGACAGACATCACGCCAAAACCCACTTTTTTGGATTCAGGGGACCCTAAAACGGATATATCCACCCTCAACTCAAATTCGAAAATTTTGACGAAAACAATACTTTCTCCATATACTATGTATAAGGGGAGAAAGTAAAAAGTTGCGAAAATAAATACAAAACTCAGGCTTGGGAGGAATTTTTTATAAATAAATATTTTAAAGAAGACAAGGACGTTATGCTAAATAAAAAAGATGAGTTCTCCGAAAAAATAACATTTCAGCTATTAAATAATGTAATGCAGGACACTAACAGCTGACTCATCATATGATTCATAAGGTTAAAAGACTGAAACCGGTTCCTGTAAGGAATTTTAATAAAATTGACACCTGAAGGGCAGATTCCATTCATTTGGTAAGTGATCATTTAAAAATATCCTGTTGAGTTTAAAGACTAAAACAGTAAAATAAACTTATACCTTAAGTACAGTGGAAATCGAAAGGAAAGTTTCAGTAGCCTAATTATTTTGTTTGAATGTGTTGATAAAATCTTTATTTGATATTTCATTTTGATATTCTTTTTGAGGTATGTTAGGAGCAATAAGGACTGTATTTCCAAATAGTATTCCTGGAAATAAATATTTTATTCGGTAGTTCTATTTCAAAGTGATACAAACAAATAAAATCAGCTTAGTATTTAAAGTTATTATTATGCTTATTCTATCCTTGCTTATTCTGTGTGATTTTACTAATAATAGTGGAATAATTGTTTGTACATAAATAAATATAGAACATTATCCAAAGTTTAAAATAAAAATTCAAAAATTTTTAAGTCTTTTGGATTTAATTTTTTAGATTTTAACCCTTCAAGCCCGGAATTTTAAGAGCCTTCCAACACGCCTAGATGGCATTATTTTGGGATTTGCCCCATTTACTACCAGCAAACCTGAGCTATAACTTTTTATTGTCCATCTAACCACAATGCTATGTTATCGTCTATTACAAACTAATATTTTATTGAAAATATAAAAAAATAACCTAGTTCTAGGCAGTACTCACAATGTCAGTTTACAATAAAATGTCTTCTTGAAACAAAATTTTTCATTTAAAATTTACTATTATGACATGATTCCAAATTACCTTCTTTTAGAGAGGTAGACGAACCTCCCATGTGCAATCCCTCAAATACACGTGGTTGATTACTACAGGTAACTCATGGGTAACGTGCTGGACTTTACTGTATATGAATGTTTTGCAGGTAACAACGCTGCTGGAGCTAGGAGCCAGCCCCAACTATCGGGACTGCAAGGGACTGACGCCGCTGTACCTGGCTGTCACTCACAGTGCTGAGCCGCTGCTCTGTGAGACGCTGTTGCACAACCGAGCAGTGATCGGCGCACAGGACTTGCAGGGCTGGCAGGAGGTGCACCAGGTACTTGTCACAACATTATACAATCTTATGTTCTGCATAGCAAGCTCTCTCACCAGGACAGTTCATCGTCTTTCGCTTATGTGGCGTTTCCTGTAATCCAGCTGATTGGAGGTCAAGAATTGTGGATAATTGTGAGTGATGGTCCTGTAGTGTTCTCTTGTGTTGATTATGCACCGGTCACTCTCTTTTATACGGTCTTTATGCTATTTGCATATGTTGTATAATTAATTTCAGAGTGATAATAATTAAATATTTTTCAATAAGTTCGTTTATCTTATCTCAGGGTCGTTTTTTATATTTAGGTTCGGCGTAGGGCTTATATTAAAGTGGTCGGTGCGTAACCATATAAAATTTATTGAACAATGATTCATAGGAAAGAACATCCACTAATTAGTTTATAACATCAAAATTCATCAATTATTGACAATTATCCTAAATTCCAAGTTTTACCTAAAATATGTAAACAATTTCTTCCTCAAAAGTTTGACCACATAAAAAATCTCTACTTGGACTCTTACTAATATAAAGCCAGACACTTATCTCTTAAACCTCCACAGCGATGACAGGAGTTGGTGATGACTCGGCCAAGGGTGGGGTTCTCCGAATTGACTCAGGATCACGTAGATGGCTTGTCTTCTCCCTTTGCGTTGCGGCTCCTACGTTGCTCCTCTCCGAATAAGTTCGCTCCAAGTTCCCGAAGGCAATTTCGTGGCTCTAAGCTATCCCGACAATACTGGTTCAAGCTAACTGCCACGCCCCAATTCAATGATTCCGACACGGAACTTGTTCTTCTACGATCCCTGATCGGATAAAAATTATGCCTGAAGCTTTTCGCTCCACAGAACAACTCGGCTTACTAAAAACTTGCTTACGTCCGCGCTCCTACACGGAGTCGATTTGTTCGACTCCTCTGGGCGACTCTGGACGACTGACAACGACTAACTCCATCGGCGACCGGCTGCTCACTGCGCAACGAAGTCTCTGTATCAGCCACGCTCATGCGCGCCCCACGGCGAAATTTGAAACTAAGTCTTCGCGCGCTGTGATTTGGTTGGACGACAGTTTTGCATGGCAACCGTTTTGCCCAATAGGATCGTATTTCTAGCCTCACTGCAGGTCTACGAGTTCCCTTCCCTTTGCGTCATCTTTGGACTCGTCCGATTGCACAACCATGACTGAGCAGTTTCTTTTATTTATACGCCCTATTGCGCAATCTATATTCAATTTATTCTTTTATCTGTCTTTACTAATTTAGCAATTCTTTGGTATTAAACAATCAAATTGTGTTAATTACTTATGTTTCTTTTATTTAATTGATTGGTTATTTAATTGCGGATAATTATGATTATTTATTTCTTTGACCCCGCTACAATTAACATCCGCACTGTTGAATACTACGTTAATCCGCAAAGACCATCTTCATAATTAAACCAGTTCGTAGTTCAGAGGCAGTGGTTCAGAATCCACGTTAAACTACAGTTTATGGCACACACAGCCAAACACCTAAGGACCTACAGGTCCTTAGTTGCCATTGGCTGTTGTTCTAGTAATTGATAGTCTTGTCTAAAGAACATGACAGCCTTAGTCAGTAACAAGACTACAATCATCTTACAATCAATCCTCATTCATACTTGCTAAAAATACCTATCTTGTGTTACGTTCGCCATTTCAATAATGTAATCTATGTTCTTTTTTCTTAGACTAATATGTTTAAAGAAAGGAAGATCTCATTTTAGAATGTACAAATTACAAATTATGTGCAAAAATTTGCAATTTGTATAAAATGATTATTTATAAAACAACTTCAAACACTTTTCATCTTAAACAATATTTAACAGCTCACGATATAGGATAATTCTTCGATGAGGGTTAATGCTTTATAAGAAACTGCAAACAGCCTTTTCACACTACTTATGTAAATTTCATGAAAATAGTTTAAGTTGTAAAATATCAGATGTTAAGGGCTAGGGTAGTGGAAACATCTACTGTTTGATATCATAGTTTAAAATTACTCAACAGTCATATTGTCTTATTGTTGACAATGCTCTCACTAGTTTGAAAACAATAGAGTTGTAGGGAACGGGCAAGACTGGGGAAAATAATTAAAAGTTTTGAAATTTTAGCTAAAAATTTTTTTAGATAAAACATTAAAAAATTTTTTTAACACAATCACGACATATATATATATACACGATATATATATATATATACAAATTACGAAAAAAGAAAGAACTATTTACACAGGGATCTCCAATATTTCAACTAATTCATTGTCTGAACCGCTCAGGGCTGTAGCGCTACAATCATTCCTGTGATTAATACAGCTCAGACAGCTGTTCAGACAATGTTATCAGGTAATCAGGATCAGGCGCTACAATCATTCCTGTGAGTGGTTCAGACAGTGAATTAGTTGAAATATTGGGGATCCCTGTGTAAATAGTTCTTTGTTTTTTCGTAATTTGTAAATATATGTCGTGATTGTGTTAAATAAAGATTAAAAAAAAATGTTTTATCTTGACAAACACCGACGGTGGAGAATCAGTTGTGTCATGTGATACCTGTTTCGTCAGCTGATGGTCTGTTAAAATACTGAAACCGGTTCCTGTAAGGAATTTTTAACAAAATTGACACCTGAAGGGTAGATACATTCATTTGGTAAGTGATTATATAATAATTAACAATCCTGACAAAGAACATGCTTTTGTGATGTATATTCCAATCTCAATGATAAAATTTATAATAATATTAAAAATATACATTTAAAAACTGTTTTACGTGACAGGCATGTAGGAATGGGTTGGTGCAGCATCTGGAACACCTGCTGTACTATGGAGCAGATATGAACGCAAGGAACGCGTCGGGCAACACGCCGCTGCACGTTTGCGCAGTTAACGGCCAAGAGTCATGTGCTCGTGTGCTGCTGTTCCGAGGCTGCCAACATGATGCACTCAACTACGCCAACCAAACACCGTACCAGGTGGCGGTGATAGCTGGCAACCTTGATCTCGCCGATGTCATTCAGGCACATCGGCCTGAAAATGTCGGTAAGTTTAATCACACTTAAGTTCAGACTGAGTTTTGTTACAGTTCTCTGGTTTTGCTACTGTAGTTTTATCTGTGTATTTCTTGTTGTTTGGACTCTAAGAAACTATTGATAAAACTAACTTATCATATGCTCAGTAGAATTAACAGTTTTTATCCTAAACTCAAGAACAGTTTAACGTAATCTTAAATTTTTTGTCAGAAAAACTGATAACTGTCCATTATAGCGAAGTTTGTACGGAAATGATAGAGTTTAATGTTTCCTTTTTTCTGGTTTCCTCGTTCCTAAATGGGTTATTATTATTTATTTATTTATTTTATTCAGAGTTACTTGATATTCGAGATATTAAATACTAAATTAAATTAAATAAAATACCTATTAAATAAATAGGTAAATTTTCTTCCTTTCATATTAAAATTTAAAACACGAGGGTTACTTAGAAACCAACCTCTGTTTGTCCATCACATGGGAGGTTAGGGAGTAGCCACCGCCATTCTGGTCTTTAATAATATGTCAGAACATTTGGCTTCCAGCTGTGATAGAGTAAAGCTATCCATCTGTTAGTTTGTTTTCTATCGATTGCTAAAATCTGTGTTACAAATGGAATGGCGACGCTACACGCTCCCCTTCCTGCATAGTGGGCAAACAGTTAATTCCAAACTAGTTGAATTCTGAATAGTCATCTTTTTTTAATAAGAAATAATTGAGATCCCTGAAGATAGAAGAGAGGTATAGAATTAATGTTGTTTGGAAAAAGGTTGACAATTGATATGCTTAACACTTTTGTATATGTGATGACACTGCGGCCAACACCCGTACAAAGCTGACTGGCTTTTCTTCCAATTCCTGCTTGTAAACTTGCACTTTGAAACCTGCAAACCACATTTTCAGGAATGCCTTGGTTACACTATAGCCCTAAAAACAAATCAGTGAATGTGTTGATTATAATTTTTATAGCAAATTTCTAATAATCAGAGGTATTTTCTCAGCCTTAAGACTAAAAGTTTGGAGTAGCCCTGTCTTCCTAAATTTTTAGTCCTGTGAACGTTTAAAACTCTGAAACTTGCCTCCATTTGAAAAATAATTTTCAAATTATTTTTCATGGGGTTAGCTTGTAATCTGAATATGTTTGTCATAGCGATATTTATCTGTGATCTATGTGATCACAATGTTAGTGAACCTTTTTTGAATGTGATAATAGTACTTTTTGTAATGCTGATTTTTTCTAATAGTTTGTTATGTACTCCCTGAGTAAATGAAATAAATTAAACTTTAGTCAGATATACTTTTAGACATTATAATACTTATCAAAAGAGATAAGTTTTTTTGGCATAGAACAGTTTCCCAGTGATTATTTAAACTAAACATTGTTCTTATGTGAAGTGAGTTAAAGGAGACATAGGTTTTGCAGATGGTGTGTTTATGTTTTATGAGATTTTTATTATTTCATAAAATGATTATTGATTATATCTTTTTGAACTCCCTTTTATAGTATAGTTTTATGCAAATATTTATAATATTATGTTCTTTTGAGATAATATGAAATTACTTATAGACAGTAATGTTGTTACGCTTGCATGACATCTGTTGCTTGGAAAGTGCTTGGCTTGGATATAGAGCATGTTGATGTTATATTAGTACAGTAAATTAAGGTTATGGCATTGTTTTGCTAAGTTAAAGTAGGACTGTTCAGGGCGTTAAAAATTGTCTGTTTGGAGAGTGTTATGTTCTGTTAGAAGGGGATGTTAAGGTAGGGAAGGGATAGCAAAAATACTACTAAATTTACAAAAGAAAATTATCGAATCCTCTATTTTACATCAATGGTTATGCTTTTATGTGTTACATTCATGCTGAATTGATCACCCAATATATAAGACGAAATATAAAAACTATATGAGAATGCTTAGAATAATATACAGGTAACAACTCAAAAAATGAAAACATTAAATATAATATTCATAAACGTCAGTGAAATAACACTATACGCTTTCCTAATTAAATTATAACTGCTTTTATAGGTATAGTTATTTTATTCTTTTGCAAAAAGAATTAAAAAAACCTCAATGCAATTTTTTAACATGCATATAAAAAATGAAGTCTCTTGAAGTGTTGCAGTATTGCAGTTTTATATGTCAACTCACTGTTTTTAATACAAAGCACAGTAACTAATCACTTTTATATAAATATTATATTAAACTGGTTACATGGTTTATGGTAGTTTGTCGTAACAATTTTTTAAAATTTAATCCTTTGAATTCATAAAAGCTATTACAGTAACATTACCAATGAGTTAAGAGGTAAGTGGTACAATCAGGTTTAGATGCACTATGCTTGAACAAGGCTGGTGGTGGCGGAATCCCCCTTTCCCTATTTATCCTATCCCAATATTTATCCTCTCCCAATATTTATCCTTGATACTTTACATTCCTCTTTAATTTTTCTCACTTCACCATTTTTCACACATGACCGCTGCATGTACATACATTGATACTCCTACATGATTCATCAAGCTTCTCTAAGAAGGCTTCACTGCGGCTGTTGTTCAGTTAATTATTTTATTCCATGGTTTTGAAGCTCTGACAGTCACATAAAATCTATTTTAAGTCACTAAATAACAATGGGTATTCATGACAAATTTGTGTTATTTTGTAAATTTTTGTATTTGTAAATCAGTGACGTGGTTGAAAAGTAAACTTAGATCCAAAAGCATGGTGTTTCGGTGTTGGAAATTTTGCCTCTTCAAATTCTGTCTAGCATAAATTATTTAAGATACTAGGATATCTTTAATTATTATTATCAGAACTATTGTATTAAATAACGTATTTTTTTATCTAAATGTGCAGGACTTGTTAAATAATTTTATAGCAGGTCTAAATACAGAATTTTTAACACTGCCCTTTTCAATTAATTTGAACTGTCACTAAACCTGTATTTATTGAATTTGATATTCAACAAATTCACACTAATCCTGTATTTCTTTAAAAATTTGATATTCAACAAATTCACAGCAAACAAATCAATTTGTTCTCTTTTACTCAGAATGTATTAACATTAAATATCTAATAGAATATCAAACTGGTAGAAGGCAGCGGTGTAGCCTGATATGTTATCTTTCATATCCTGTGTGATAATATCACTCACTCTGGCATTCAGTCTTACTCACCATCACATTTTCTGTTCTCCAATCCATGTTTAACTCTTTATTTTCTCACCTCAACGTAACATTTCATCCCTGATGTTTGTGTGCAGTCCCTTTCCGGGAGCTCCCCCGGTACAACCCCCGACGACGGAGCATGTTGCCTTCCCTGCCTCCCCCCTCCCCCTCCCTGTCCGCCCGATCATTCCCCCCCTTCAGCTCGGCGTCGTCCAGCCTCAGTGAGACGTCCTCGGGCTCTGCCAAGACCACCACGACCGAGGACACGGCCAGCTATGTCACAGGTACGCCTCGCCGCACCACCACCGCTGCATGCTTGCACATTCTGTTTTAAATTATTATTTTCCAGCATGTAAATTTACAATTATGATATTATTGTAGTTTAATGTTCCAAAAGTGTACAAAATCAAGATATATTTTCAAAAATGGTTAAAATCTAACACATCTCCAAATAAAACCCGTCGTAAGCTTTAAGAAATAGTTATTTAAGTCAGGGTTCTTCTGTGTAGATAATACTTGTGCATGGGATGGGTTGCGCCAAAAATATGACATGTCTTTTTAAAAAGATAAATATTACTTTTTATTACAGGAAGTATAAATAAAAGAATAGAAGATGTAGAGGAAATATTGTTGTCAGTCACTTGTTTGATACTTTTTTGGAACATTTTTAATATCCTAGCTAGAATAAATCAATCAAATTATTGTTTTAAAGTTAGATTGTAGAAAATGTTTTTTTAAAAGACATAAGATTGAAAGAGTTTTTACTATTAAAATTAGTTAGTATAGAGTTACTCAGATGTGTGTATGTTTTTACCCAATAATCTTTAAAATGGGGCATCCCTCAACCTTGACAATCCATCTTTGTGTAAATAGTCGGTCTCCCGTGCACACAAATTGCATGTATTGTTTTCTTATTTTATATTATTATTATTAGCTGACCCGGTGAACTGTAAATACCTGTTAACTTTAAGATTGGCCATTTTCTGAAGTTGAATAGCATTACAGCTTCATTGTCTAGATATTCTGGGTCGTAGCATAGTGAATAACAATATTGAAACGATAAGTCATAACAATTAACTGTGAATCAATTAATTTAATTCAATTAATTAATGTTCGACAAATTAATTTTCTTATCCAACCTAATCCTAAACCAAACATAACTGTAATATGGCTTTTATAGAAAAGATGTATAACAGCTGATTATTATAATAAACGTAATATGTATAAAAACTGTAATTATTTTTTATTTGGCCATATAGATATAAACACATAACATTTAATCAGTAGAAAATAAAAAATATTGATACATAATCTCTAAAACCGTAAACTATTAATGTGGTGAATAAAGCTGTTCATTTTATACAGCACATACTTACTCCATAGTTTTACATTAATGAATGATTCAGATTGCATTGGATACTAAAGCATATTGCAAATGGAAAGTAAAGCTTAAGAAATAAAATGTTTTGATTGTAGACAATTTGTAAACAAACTTAGTCCCCATAAGGTTAACACTAGAAATTTGATTCACCATAAAATGGAAACTTATGGAGTTTTCGAAAATGGTTTTTCACTAAAATCTTCCCGGACACATATAGAGCAATTTCCTAAAATTTCAAGGCGATCGGATGAGTGGTTTGGCAACGCATAAAGGACATTCATATGTACATTCATTTTTATATGTAGAGATAAGTACTATTTAACATGGTTCCTGGTGTTTGAAAAGAGAACTTTGCTTCCTATGATGATTTAAAAAATAAAAATTGGGTTCACAAGTTGAATGATTGTATTGTTACTTAATATTACTATTTTCACTATAAATTAGCTAGTTAAAAGAAGCTTATTTAGTTCTTCAACAACCGTTATATAATTTTTAAAATTTAAATACTTATTTTAAGTCATTTTAAAATTCATAAGTGCATAATTATTGTAACCATATAGGTTAAAAAATGGTATGGGGGTCTCTTAGACCGAGGGTTTCGGTAAGAGTGGTAATCACAAAGGACACTGCGCAACACGCAGTGCAAGTAGGAAAACTCCCCTTTTAGAGTGCCTTAAAATTGCTTTGATATAAGTCCCAATGATGTAAGTTGAAACACATATTTCATTGTCGTAAACTTGAACATTTTACTATTTAATACTCTTAAAACCAATCCCTAAAAAAATAATATTTTAATGAGTGTTTTTTTGTGTGCAACAAATATCTTTCTCTGGTTAATATTATAAAAGATAAAAATGGCCTTGCTCACTGGCAGAGACATCCGCTAAACACCTTGTTTTCTGATAGTATTGTCAAATTGAATGTTGCAGACAAGAGTCTGTGTGACACGAGTGACATCATCAGTGACAGTAGTGGTGTCGGGACGGCCAACAGTGACTCTCTCACTCTCCCAGGCACAAGTGTCGTCTGCGTGGAGAACTACACCTCCAGCCAGCCCGGTCATCTGCGCATCTGCCAGGGTGACATTCTTGATGGTGCGTCGTATAGAGTGTTATAAAACCTTTTGACCTGGATTTGTAATCTAAGATATTTACTTATAATCTGTATACAAAAAATTCTAGTTTAAAATTCAGTATACCTCACATGCATGGATAACTAGGAACATTTAGGTGACCATTTTAGCCAGACTATTATTAGGAAAAACACATTTCAGTTGTATTTAATGGTATACGAGGAAATATTTGGGGGTTATGTTTACTAACCCTGGTCCTTACCAGCGTTTCACCACTGTAAAAATTGCACTGTTTAAAAAATTGATGTAATATATGGATACACAATTTGTCATATAATTTTTACTTGAGTCATTTTTAGTTAAATAATCGTCCACTGCTAATGTGCCATATGTTCCACTTCTCCAAAACTGGCCAGTTTTAAAATTCTTCAGTTTTATTGTGTGCAATCAAAGTCTTTTTTAGAAGAGACTAGCCAAAGTACCCGTTCTTCGCACAGGTTAAAAAAAGGCTGAAAGGTGTAGGCTCTACTGATACATTTAACCCTTACCGGGCGGCTGACGAGTTTTCTCGCAGCACATTAGGGTCCCACGGCGTGGAAACCGAGTTTTTTCACTTTCAGCCATTTCGTCACATTTACTGCGCTGTAGTTCGCGAAACAACCAATAGAGTGCATGGTAATGTTGCTTTAACCTCTATGAACTCACAAAACCAATATGGCCGTTTTTGTGGAATTTCTAGTGACTGAGATTAGAAGTTATGCAACTTCGGCCTGTATTCTAGCGCTCTCGTACTGCTTTTGACGAGAAAATTAACGCCCCACTACGACCAGCTGTATTCACTGTTCCAATCGTTGTTTGTTGACATCCATTGACGTGTGATTATTTGTGTTGTGTTTGAGAAGTAAACAGATAATGTAGTGTGAACGTTTGTGAATCTAAATAATAAAATAAAAAGTGAAACATGGCTCATCCAGACGATCCGGAGTTTGATGAGTTCGTGAATGGACTTATGACTGTTTTGAGGCTTATCATACGACGCAAAACTATGTTTAGTGATAATGTACATAATATCTTTTTACTTTATTGACATGTTTCTTCTCACTGTTTTCATGTTTAGAATCAGTAATTTTTCATTTATGTAAGCCTACAAGTTTTATTTCAAGCACTCAGAATTTTTGGCAAAAATAACTTTTTTAGATACCTGAAAAATAGTGTTAAAATGTTCAATAAATAAAAATGAAGCATATTTCTGTTTTCTACTTTTTCAAGCTACCTAAATCCAAAAAGAACATTAGGAAAATATAATTTTGATTTTTTCAACCTAAATGAGCAGGGAGTGTGATTTTCAGTAGCGCTTTAAGGGTTAAGTTATTGTTAATTAATTCTTCATTGTTTACAAAATGACAAAACATGAGTGTCTACAACATTTCAAAGTAACATCTGTCAAATATTGGGAGAGGATAAGGATTAATGTAATAGATACAGTCATCGGAAAAAAACTTAAAATCTACCATTCCGCTATTTCAAATAATTCACTAATTTCGATCCAGCAGTTTATCTGAAAAAACAACTTTATTTCAACTTCTTCCCGAACTGTCAAAATATAGTGCAAACGGATGTTGTCATTAGAAAATGTAAACATTGAAACCTAGGACGGTCACGGCAGCTCTTTCTTCTCCTTCTTCTCGAACTGTCAATTTTTAGTATTCACAGCTGTTGACATTCAAGTAATTTTATGTTTTCATTCTCTAAAAATGTAAAAATTGAAACTTAGGACGTTCACAGGGCGTAGCCCGAGAGGATTTTAAGGAAATGATTATGCCTATGTGTTGCATGAGTTTAAGATCTACCTTGTGTAAAATTTCAAACCGGTCGGTTCAGTATTTTTCGCATTTACTTGCCACAACAAACCCGCAAACCCACAAACAAACATACAGAAACCACCTCTTCTTTATAATATTACTAGCCAAAGTACCCGTTCTTCGCACGGGTTAAAAAAGGCTGAAAGGTGTAGGCTCTACTGATACATTTAAGGTATTGTTAATTAATTCTTCATTGTTTACAAAATGACAAAACAGGAGTGTCTACAACATTTCAAAGTAACATCTGTCAAATATTGGGAGAGGATAAGGATTAATGTAATAGAGACAGTCGTCAGAAAAAACTTAAAATCTACCATTCCACTATTTCAAATAATTCACTAATTTTGATCCAGCAGTTTATCTGAAAAATCATCTTTATTTCTTCTTCTTCCTGAACTGTCAAAATATAGTGCAAACGGATGTTGTCATTAGAAAAAGTAAACATTGAAACCTAGGACGTCATCTCCTCCTTCTTCTTCTTCCCGAATTGTCAAATTTTAGTGTTCACAGCTGTTGACATTCAAGTAATTTTATGTTTTCATTCTTTGAAAATGTAAACATTGAAATTTAGGACGTTCATGGGGCGTAGCCCGAGGGGATTTTAAGGGAACTAATATGCCTATGTGTTAAATGAGTTTTAAGATCTACCTGTAGATGTATCTACCTACTCATGAACTATGACAAAACTCTAATTTTATTTATATCAAAATTGGAAAAATAGTTGCTAAAAATAATAAATGGGGGGACAACAAATTTCTTTCAGAAAGGTATGTCTATGTGATTTTTATTAATAATTCAGAGTATACTATTTTAAGAATTTTTACAATTGAAATTAAATGGTGTCTATTAAATGTAACATAACATCAAACATCCAACTTTTTTCTTTTTTTATGGGAAGGGGCGGATTACTCCCAAGGCACTTCAGCCAAAGTGGCTTTTTGCGCACCTCTGTGTGGGTTGCGGCATTATCACATAGCGAAAAGCCATTGGTGATTGGCGGAATTTGAACCTGGGACCTTGGGCACCAAAGCCCGGTGCTCTTCCCCCAGACCAGCACGCTCCCCGACATCCAACTTAATTTTACCATGTATTCATGACTTACTAATTCATGTAGAAAATGTTCAGAATTAGGTTAAAAAAAACATTTTTAAATTCTATTACATTTTTAGTCTGTGATAAAGAGAACACAATCCATAGGTAAATCAGAGAAAGCAATTTTATGATTCGTTCCAGCAATCCACAGGACCAATTGTTCTAATCTTTAATAACATGCTGTGCACGTAATGCTTAGGGTAATCGCACCTTCAATAAAATATTTTATAATTTGCTACAACATTTAATAATTTTCATTGAAAGAGACAATATTTCGTAAATTATTATGTTTCTTGCAATCATAGCTTTCTAGCAAAGCAATATGTTCCACCTAGGTACTCAATACCCCATTGAAATAGACTTGCTTACTCAGCAAATTTCCAAAAATCAATAATAAAACACCACGTGTTTGATCAAAATCTGCCCATAAAGTTTTTAAAGAGTTTGCCTATCCTCCATAATGTGGGAAAGAGTATGCATGTTTGCTGCAGTGAAAGTAGGCATTTTTACCATACAAATTTTTTATTTGACCATATACCAAGTTTTATCAACATCTTTTCATTAATTATGGTTTGTCTATTCTCTTTATGATAAACTTGGGGAAAGAGTATGAACATCCACTAACAAATCTATGATCAATAAGATAAACATTGAAGCCCCAAAATACAACGTACTTTGTTTGGACTTTTTAACCATCTCAGTAACCATTGGAGATAGAGCAAAACAACAAAGCACCAAATTTTGTACATTTTTTTAACTAGTTCTAGTGGCAAAATATAAAATTAAATATTTTTAAAATTACATCTGGGAAAAATGCAAAAAAAAAACAGTTTTAGGATACAAAACCCCCCAAACTACCCGCTCTGTTTGACCAATATACGAACCTTTGATTGGCCAGTATTATGAACTCGTCCAAATAAGTTTAGGAATACATATCTCAATAATAACAAATTTTGTCTTGATCAGACCATTTTTATGAGTTATCGTGTTCACGGATACATACAAAATTACAAATTTTTAACGACTGTCGTTTTTGGTCTCTAGGCACCTAAAAGTAACATGGTCCTGGGCTTAGGTCTTGAGGCTATGAGACCTGTGGTAATATCTTCTTCCCTACAGGAAATTCGTTAAAAAATCATGAAATATGTAAAATAAAAATAAGTTAAATATTTTATTGAATATATAAACAATTAGAAATGAAATGATTTATTTGTATTCAGCCATAAAACAGTGATTGACATTGTCAGAAATATTATGCATTACATGAGATACAATTTTCCATGCAAACTTCATGCTTTAAATAAGCAATACCAATAAAATAATTGGTGGGTGGTAATGGTGAGGATCAGTGGTAACAAAGCTAAAGGCTCGAGACACAGCTCAGTGTAAATTTAGAAGATAAAAGTATATTTTAAGTTTAAATTAACAGTAAATTATAGTGTTGCAGATTTACAGACATTTATTATAAACTAGTAAATTGTAACCATTCTAGTAGTCCAGTTACATTTGGTTTGAATATTATTTTGCTCAATCTATTATATCCAGACAATGTTATTTTCATTTGTATGATGCTCTCTTAGGTGTTTAAACACCATTGCATTGTGCACAGTTTGTATAATATTAAATTGGGAATTACTTTTCACTTACATTCTATTTTATTTTGTTTTTGCTCTATTTGTTGAATAATATATAATTTTCTTATATAGCCTTTTAGAAATTCAAAAAGTAAAATGAAGTGATTTTTGGAAATTATTTATAGTGATGGGTACAACGGACTGTGGTCTGCTGGAGGGGGTACATCGTGGTGGGGGGGAGACGGGGCTGTTTCCTGCCCACTGTGTGCAGGAGGTGCGGCTACGCGGGGGTTTGGTGCCGCCTCCACCGCTGCCCGTGCATCGCCGCGTCGTTGGGCGAAGGGAATCCAACGCGACCTCACTAAAGCACTTTGCCACTGCCCCGAGGCATAAAAAACAGTAAGTACATATTCTTTGAATATTTATGCTTGCTAAACGTTATTACTAACATCTCTTAAATGGAGTAAAACACTTGAACACACATAGACTAAAATAAAACCTTAACAATATATGGTTTTACGTTTGGCTGGAGAATTTTTTCCTATTTTGGGCCAGTATTGTACAATAACCTTCCTCCCGTTTAGGTGCCTTAAAAATTTAAAAATTCACCAGTTTTCAGGGAGAAAAAATTGAACATGTACATCATTGATAACGTGTATTTTTATATTATTGTTTTTATTTATCCGTTGATGTTATTTCATTATGTATTATAGTTTTTTCGGTGCATTATTTATATTATTTGTTGACTTGAAAACCGGTTTTGTAACTGAGGAATACTTTGAAAAAAGGTATTTTTAATTATTTATACCATCTTTTCTATGGCTGTGCAAAAGATCGAAAATGTTCTGAGTGCCTAATCAGTTTTTTTGTTTCGTGCAGGTTACCAGCAGAGCCACGCACTGTGGTGCTGCACCGTGCTCGCCGAGGGTTTGGGTTTGTGCTGCGTGGCGCCAAAGCCACCTCGCCTCTCATGGATCTGACACCCTCTGCCCGGTGTCCAGCGCTACAGTACCTAGATGATGTGGACAAGGGGGGAGTTGCTGACCTGGCCGGTCTGCGCAAGAACGACTATCTGTTGGCGGTAAATTTTTACTGCTAATTATAACACACCTATCAGTAAAAATGAAGAGGGCAAATTAAAATAAATGCCAATTTAAATTATTACCATGCAGTAACGTTTTAGAAATCAGATACTTCAAGCCCTTCCGTAGAAATTCTTAGGTTTAAAAATAATTCGTCTCATAACAGAAAAATGTGAGAAACACTACCATTGCAATAAAAGTAATAAAACATGCCTTTATTCAATTATAGAACTTATGGAAATGGGTTCAAATACTATTTTTTGCCGTCGGTAAAAAAAGCCACACCGACCTAAGTTTAATTTAGGTAGTTTAAGTTTATATTATTCACCAAGATAGGTTAGGCGATAGGGAGGATAACAAAATTAGCAGACTACTTTTTTGTGTCAGTGCTTTAAGTTGTAAACAAGCTTGCGCTTAAACAAATTATTTTTTTCCATAACAAATGTCAATGCTATTTATGAAAACAACATTCTTACCTATTTATAACATTGTACCTGCAGCGACCAGCAAACATCACCTGACCTGTTGTAACTAATTTTTACGCCTAATCCATGCCTGTCTAAGGACGTACATTCATGTCCTCACATTTCGTTAGACAAATGACTGAAGACTTTTTTTGTGGAAGGTGGTACTCTTTATGAGTATCCTGGCTCCTGTGAGGGTTATGAATCCACAGTTAAGCGGTGTATACCCAAACTAAAACCAGCTTCCTCCATCCGTCCAGACATGTATGAGCAACTTACATACGGGCAAATGGACTTCATTTGGGCGAATCACAGCATCAGCTTTTCAGCTATAGCTGCTGGATTACCTCTTGGAGTGGCTAGAACAATCAAATCAGAACAGAGCCAGAACAAGTGAAATAACAGATGTTAATCAAAATATATCAAACATAAACTTAAATTAAGAAATGTCGACTCAGTGCTGTGTCAGGCTTTGGCTGGATAGGTCCCGCTGTTCACCAGGATGGATCATCCAGGATGGCGATGTGCCTGTGCCTCCAGACCTCTGTGACGTCATGCAGTCCACAGAGCTCCCTGATGTGTTCTAGGGTGGACTCTGCTGCTTTCTGAAACAGTCCATGGGCTGTTAAATAAATCAAGAGTTGGGACTCCCAAAGTCCCCATAATTAAGGAGTTGCTGACGAATTACAGTTGTCATGTGACTAAAGATGTGCATTGTACATCCTGAGTGGTTCTGAGCAAACCATGTGCTTTGCCTGCTTATATTTCGACGTAGTTTTTTGTTACCCCATTTGGTGTACTAGTTTGTTTCTCATCTAATAGATAATGTTGGCATCTTCTATGAATTGTCATATTTATAATTTTTTACTAGTTTTCAATGTTCCAGCGCAGTCAGAGTGAACAAGGCTTGATTTTAATGCAGTCAGGAGGGCCTCAGGCGTCTCACAAAAATTTAGACAAGATTGGGTTAATATTCGTTAGTCTTTTACACACCCAATGTGAAGAGCTTCTCTTAGCCCCCCTTTCCTTTCTGGTGATACGAACTGTCATTTCTTATATTTCTTTTAGTTTTTCTTTTTAATAAAAATTCTCAATGATATTCTCTTGACGTCCTGTGACACACTGGTACATTTCAGATCAACGGGGAGGATGTGAGTGCAGCGTCCCACGAGCACGTCGTGGAACTGATCCGCAAGTCTGGTGACCTGGTGAAGCTAACGGTCGTCTCGCCCGGAGCATTACCTAGCTCCAAGAGTGCGGCTGCTGGGCTGACTGCAGGCCAGGAGACGCAGCCCATGTCACGCCAGTACGCCACCCTACCTCGCAAACTCACCAACAACTTCCCTACCCTAGGTATATACATTGTGCTTTTTACCCAATTTTGAGTCTAATTTATCATTTAACAGACACAGTATTAGATCAATAATTAAATATTTCAATAGTTTTAAGTTATTTATGGCTGAATGCTTAAAGTAAAATCCATTAATTGTTTACCTTAATATCTTTATAAACTTCAATAGTCTGACATATTGATAGCCAAAAATTTTACTGTGTAAAACATATTTTGATTTTGGTTTGAGTAAAAACAAATTATAAGTTTGTGTGCATGTTAAAAATACTTTTCCACTAATATTTTCATATCGGAGAAGTTATTTAAAATAATGTTGTTTTGTATTTTGTTTATTCAAGCTTTTAATTTTATACAACTTTCTGTTTCTAATATCTCTAAATTCAAATACAATCAGTACTGAAGGTCGCTGGATCGAATCACAGAAGGATCGAATCGTCCAGTTGCCATTTTGTCATTGGGCTATTAATTAATTATATTATCACTCACCAAATGAATGGTATTTGCCTTTCAGGTGTCAGTTTTGATAAATATTCCTTACAGGAACCGGTTTCGGTCGGTAACCGACCATCATCAGCCTTCTAAACAGGTATCACATGACACAGAATCTCACCGTCGGTGTTCGTCAAGATAACAAATTTTAACAAATCTTTTACACAGACACGACATATATTTACAAGTTATGAAACACGAATAAACAAAGAAACATTTACACAGGGGTCCCCACTGATTCATTGCCCGAACCTTTCACAGCAATAATTGTAGCGCTACTGACCTTGGCGAACAAGGAAAGATTATTCAGATAGCAGAGTTCAGAGGCCGATACGATGAATCAGCTGATGTTGTCCTGCAATACATTATTTGATAGTTGGAACGTTATTTTTTTGGAAAACTCATCTTTTTTATTTAGCATAACGTCCTTGTCTTCTTTAAAATATTTATATATAAAAAATTCCTCCCAAGCCTGAGCTTTGTATTTATCTTCGCAACTTTTTAATATTTTAATTGATGAGTTAAAATTAACTTTATGGCTAGGGTTGGCTTTTAAATGCTGCGCTACTTTTGATGAAGGATTCTTTTGGTTGATTGCAGTGTGCTCTTTAAAACGTTCCTTTACCGATCTGTTTGTATAGCCTATATATTTCTTATCACAGCCATTAGACGCATCACATTCTATTAAATAGATACCTTTTGTATCCCCTTTGTCAATTCGATTATACTTTTTATCTAAATTTAAACATTTTTTTATTTTATACCCTGGTTTGATATTAAATTTTTCAAAAGCTTTGCCAATTTGCAACGAACTCTCATTTACATAGTCCAATGATACATACTTTATATCTTTTGCCAATTCATTCTTGCTATTATTTGGGTTTATTAATTTAAATTTAATTTTACGTATAAGATTGTCAATTATGATGGGGTCATAACCATTACTGCAAGCTATCTGCTTAGTTACATTTTTTTCTTTTTGGTATTCACTAGGCAATAAATTATACTTTAGTAACCTGTTAATCATTGCTCTAAAAGCTGCCATTTTGTAACTGGGTGGATGATTAGAGTCAGCTGGAATGACCAAATCTGATTGTGTGGGCTTCCTATAAATTCCGAAACCTAATTTCTTGTCTACCTTTGACACTTTCACATCCAAGAAATGTATAGTACCCAATTCCTCATGTTCCATTTTGAACTTAATTGGCAAATTCAGTTTATTTAAATTGTTAATCATTAGTTTAGCCTGTCTCTTGCTCCCTTTGTAAACCATAAAGATGTCATCTACATATCTACAATAAAATACTATATTTCGAAAATAAGGATTTGCTTCATTTAAAATGTTGTTGCGCTCGTACTTTTGAACATAGACTTCTGCTAATAACGCTGAAAGCGGGCCACCCATGGGCAGGCCTTTGTTATCATAATAGATTTTGTCCTTCCACTGGAAATAGTTTGATTTGTTATTTCAAGAACCATTTTGCGTATGTCTTTTATTTCGTCAAAACTAAATTTGCCTAAACTAAAATGGTTGAGGCAGACAAATCTAGCTCTACAGTTATTATGCTTGAAAAAGATTTAGATAAGAAGGTAGAAGATTATATACGGAATAATGGTATTAGGGAAATAGATAATAAGACAAAGGAATATAACAGTAGGATAAAGTATTGTTTGTCCAATAATTGTGTAATAAACCCAGCTATGATAAACAAGTTGTACAATCCAAAGGCGACAGCACCTAAATTTAGGCCGTTAGTTAAAACGCACAAAGAAGATAACCCAATAAGACCAGTTATTAACTCAATAGTCCCACCCTCGTATTTGTTAGGAAAATTCCTTAGTGATTTGATAAGGGCAAATTTCAGTTTGGAATCAGATAACACTTGTAGTAATTCTTTATCCTTTATTGACAGAGCAAAAGTTTTGGAACTTAGTTCTAATCATACATTATTGACTGCCGATATTGATAATATGTATGGTAATGTACCTAAGGTAGAAGCCGTGGAGGCACTAAATGACTCTAATCATCCACCCAGTTACAAAATGGCAGCTTTTAGAGCAATGATTAACAGGTTACTAAAGTATAATTTATTGCCTAGTGAATACCAAAAAGAAAAAAATGTAACTAAGCAGATAGCTTGCAGTAATGGTTATGACCCCATCATAATTGACAATCTTATACGTAAAATTAAATTTAAATTAATAAACCCAAATAATAGCAAGAATGAATTGGCAAAAGATATAAAGTATGTATCATTGGACTATGTAAATGAGAGTTCGTTGCAAATTGGCAAAGCTTTTGAAAAATTTAATATCAAACCAGGGTATAAAATAAAAAAAATGTTTAAATTTAGATAAAAAGTATAATCGAATTGACAAAGGGGATACAAAAGGTATCTATTTAATAGAATGTGATGCGTCTAATGGCTGTGATAAGAAATATATAGGCTATTCAAACAGATCGGTAAAGGAACGTTTTAAAGAGCACACTGCAATCAACCAAAAGAATCCTTCATCAAAAGTAGCGCAGCATTTAAAAGCCAACCCTAGCCATAAAGTTAATTTTAACTCATCAATTAAAATATTAAAAAGTTGCGAAGATAAATACAAAGCTCAGGCTTGGGAGGAATTTTTTATATATAAATATTTTAAAGAAGACAAGGACGTTATGCTAAATAAAAAAGATGAGTTTTCCGAAAAAATAACGTTCCAACTATTAAATAATGTATTGCAGGACAACATCAGCTGATTCATCGTATCGGCCTCTGAACTCTGCTATCTGAATAATCTTTCCTTGTTCGCCAAGGTCAGTAGCGCTACAATTATTGCTGTGAAAGGTTCGGGCAATGAATCAGTGGGGACCCCTGTGTAAATGTTTCTTTGTTTATTCGTGTTTCATAACTTGTAAATATATGTCGTGTCTGTGTAAAAGATTTGTTAAAATTTGTTATCTTGACGAACACCGACGGTGAGATTCTGTGTCATGTGATACCTGTTTAGAAGGCTGATGATGGTCGGTTACCGACCGAAACCGGTTCCTGTAAGGAATATTTATCAAAACTGACACCTGAAAGGCAAATACCATTCATTTGGTGAGTGATAATATAATTATCTAGGTGTCCAGGCTTTCTAAATAATATTAATTAATGTTGATGCTTCTTAACAACAGGGTCACGTTAGGTACTAACAAGATCTGGGTTTAAACTGTTCTCATAATTAATTGCTGAGAGGTAATTAAATAGTCACAAAATAGTAAAATAATTGTCATTAATTGTAAAATCAAGCCATTTGAGGGTTTCTGCATGAACGGTGAGACTATCAAATTCTGAAACCCAAGTAAACGGTTATCAACTCAATAAATTTTTTGCTAGTTCAGGTAATTTAGCTTACGCTATTACCCCAACTTGGTCAATCTCAGGAATCGTAGAGGTGAACGCTTTCAAAATTGTCAAAGTTATTGCGATTTACAAAAGTGGCTTAAAATCATTAATGAACAATTTCAGGCCTATCTCTCTGCTTTCAGTTGTATATAAAATCTTCGGGGAGTGTGTCAAAACTCAACTAACTAATTACCTTAACACTAGAAGTTGCTTGCTTTTTACTTTTAACTGTAACATATAAATAAATACTAATATCTTCTTGAAATATTAAGTATAAACAAAAAAAAGCATAACACGTGCCCCCCCCTTATAACCACTAACCACAAAAGCAAAACAGGTGTCCACTGCAATCCCAATTAACCCTACAAATGCCATAAATTTCCACCCAAGCTGGCCTCCGTTTATTCTAAGGTGGGCCCCCACTCTGCTATACCACACATTTGCAAGCCAAATTGGGATTGCTCATGGTCAGGATTCAACTCTAGCACTTCCGAATGGCTAGAACGTTACGCTCGTCAACGCAGTGCTCAAGTCGGTTCAGCCACCAGTGTGCATAGGAGTAGAAAGCGCTTACTTGGTTATAAGACATGCCCGGTGGCAGTCTAGTGCACTTCGTGAGCAGATTCGGCAACTTGCCCCCAGAGGGCAACACGGTCACGAAGGTGATAAGTTTACTAAAATTTACAACAGATGCCTCCACCTATCACCTATGCCTCCACCCTGGGAATACGCGGGACTGCGAAAGAGTGGTTCACCAGCTATCTAGCCAACAGAAGCCAAATGGTTGAAGTAATACAATCAGTAAACGGCAAAAAAGAAAAAGTTAGCTCCGAACCCAGACCAATCACAAGAGGAGTTCCCCAAGGGTCAGTCTTGGGACCAGTCCTGTTCATACTCTTCACGAATGATTTCCCGAGGTACATGCATAATTATAGTGAAACACTTATGTATGCAGACGACACAGTGCTATTGCTTGGTAGACCAAGACCAGAACAACTGGAAATAGACAGTTATATTGCCCTAAACATGGCAATACAGTACTGCAGCAGCAATGACCTTGCTGTGAATGAAAGCAAAACCAAGCAGCTAATACTGGGTAGCCAAAGCAACAATGCAGGAAGATTACCTGGATTAGAAGAAGTCAATACCACAGAATACCTTGGAGTAACAATTGATGACACACTATCATGGACACCACACATTAATAATCTCTGCAACAAATTGAGTACTGGCCTATTTGTGATAAGACGAGTGAAAAATATGGGGGACATGATGACAGCTAAAATAGCGTATCATGCACTTTTTGAGTCACATCTTCGCTACGGAATTGCGGTGTGGGGCGGCACTACGGCAGGAAACTTGCAGCGCATTCTTATCTTGCAAAAGCGTGCAATCAGGTTCCTGTACAATCTACAACCCAGAGAAACCTGCAGAAGAACGTTCCAAGAATCGAAGATCCTTACAGTAGTAAACCTGTACATTTTGGAATCAATAACCCACCTCCACATCAAGAAACCAGAATCAATTAGAAATGGATCCCAATTCCACAAATACAACACCAGAAATGCAAATAACTACTGCCTGCCGGTACACAGACTTACATCTACAGAAAAGAAAACAAGCTACATTGGTGCCAAGATGTGGAACGCCTTACCAGATGCATTGAAGAACAGCAACAAGCAAAATTTTATCCAAAACCTGAAGAAATGGCTACAAGATCGACCTTTCTACACCCTGAATGAGTTTTTTGTCTGGAATCATTTTTAAACATAGACCCATGATGTAATCTATTATTGTGACACTATACTCGTCTTGATGATGATGTAATAAAGATATTTTTGATTGATTGATTGATCACTTCTTATTGAATTTGTAAATGTGTCGTGAGTTACGACTTTACCTCTTCTATAGTTAATGCAGATGGAATAATTACGGATATCCAATATACTTATAGAAAGTGAAAAATTCCTCAGATGTCTTATTTGACTTAAACAAGTTCATTTTTGAACTATTGGCTGTTACGAAATATTTTTTAATTTTTTTTCTTGACGTATCAAAGGAGTTTGACTCTGTAAATAGAAATCTATTATTAAGTAAGCTCCAATCAATTGGAATTAAAAATAACTCTTTAAACTGGTTTTTGTCTTACTTCGATAGTCAGAAACAATTTGTCACTATTAACGGTGTTGATAGTGAGCCCACTGGAGTTGATTATGGAGTGATTCAAGAGAGTACTTTGGGCCCTTTATTATTTCATATCTACATTAATAACATATCCAATTTAAAAACTAAAAGCAGGATTCGGATTTCCTACTTCTTAAAAACTGGTTTGATCATAATATCCTCTTTTAATGTCAATAAAACTAAGGTTTTTCCAATTTATTTCAACAGTTACAGTGGTCCAGATTTTTAGGATGCTAAAAATACACTCCTACGGCGATCTGATGTTTTCAACCTGTGCTTGCGATGTAATTGAGCGTGTGACCCAGTACAAGTATCTTGGAGTGATAATCGATCATAAACTGAATTGGGAACCACATGTTCGATATATTAAGCAAAAATTGAGAAAGATGATTTATGCCTTCGGGCAGCTGAAGCGGTTGCTGACGGTAGAGCGCTGTACTACGCCTATGTGCAGTCTGTGTTGCAGTACGGGATCCTGGCGTGGGGTGGGGCCCTCTGGCCCTCTTCTCAGTGCTGGAACCATTGGCCGTAAGAAATCAATAATCAAAACAATTTTAGACAAAGATGTAAGAATCCCACTAATTCATAATTTTTTTAATTTCCAATTTTGAATATTAGACAACTTTATTTGCAAAACGTTGATAATTTACATTAGAGACAATAAATATCACACTTTTAAAGCAAGTAAACGCAGGTATGAAATTAGAAACAAATCAAATCATGGTATACATTTTCCTAGGCTGAAATTTAGGTCAAATTTATTTATTTCATTCAACCATTCTATTTAGCACACCAGTTATAGAGAAATCTACCCATTGAAATTACTTCCTCTGATGAGGTCAGTCTCTCTCTTTGCAAGCGGAGGGTTGAGGACTGGCTACTCCGGATTAGCCCTGCCGCAGCTGACATGCTCCTTCTTTCCCCTTCTTTTCATCTTTCCCAATTGTTAACTTTAAAATTTATTTCATGTTCAATTTAATTTAATTTCATTTTGAACTGTTAATTGTGACTTCAAGTGTTCTGACGATTTATACTTTTATTCTGTTTATGTTCTGTTTCATTTCTCTTGTATTTTTCCATTAATTTTATATAGTACTGTATATCACAATTAATTTAATTCCAGTGAGTGTTGCTGCCGATTTGTGGGACTCTATTAATGCATATTAGATGTTATACTTTTCCTCACGTACAGGCTCAATAGTCTTGTGAGGAAAAGATTTCCTTTACTCACAAAAATATACCCAAATGTAATAAATGCCAAATGTGTATAATACCCAAGGATATATCTATGAATGAACTTCGTATTGTTGCAGGCCGGGCACCAGCCCCTTTACCTCCGAGAAGAGATCCCAAGACAACCCTGAGTGTCGGGAGAGCTCGGGCCAAGTCAATGGTAGCAGGTGAGTTTTCCGTTTATTCAGTTTTGAGGCTCTAAATCTAGTATGAAATCCGATCAGATCAGTGGCATGTAAATAATTACTCACTCCTGTAGACATTGAAAACCAAGTTGGTCTTTGGCCTCACCATCAACGCCTCTCCACACTCAGCAGTCAGTTATCTGCCATCTGCCGTATCAAATTCAGCTCCCATATTCATCACATTCTTCTTTACTTCATTGTTCGCACATTTTTTGTATCCCTAATGTTCTTCTACAGTCTGGTTTCCCTTTCATAACTTGTTTTACCATTGTCTCTTCACTTTTTTGTGCATGACCCAGTCACCTTAGTCTCTTTTTTAGGTAATTCCAATAGTATTTTGGTGGTTCATACAATAATTCTTTTAAGTTTGCCGTTAAACAGATCTTTATTTAGCTTTTTTCCTGCAGATCTCATGATGTGCACGATGCAAATTTTGACACAGTGTGTGGCGTCTTCAAGGGGATAAAGTTTTTTACCTACATAAACCATTCTTCATGGATTAATATTAATGTCTTCAATACGTAATGTCTTTAAGAAAGCTACTTTATACATGTATGCATATATTTTGCTTTGCTATTTGAAGTTAACAAACCGTTTAAATTATTAATACCTTTTTTCTTTGACTTGTTATTTATCTATCTGAACTAAGGGGTCAATTTTCTGCTCCAATCTATTACAGATTGTAGTTTAGGTCCAACTAGCCAGATTCAACGAATGAATTAAATAAGTAGCTTCTCTGGATGGTTAACCAACTTAGATGTATTTTATAGCTGCACATTTTATAACTTTCTCATTATCTGTGTTAATATTCCAATAACTTTGATATATTAAATATTTTGTAAGTTTTGGTTTATTCAAGATTTTTTATAATTTTCATTATTTTTTTAATCCTTTCAGTGCCAAAGTCTGTATGTCAGTGTCGGATGAATTTGCATGAGCCAGCATCCGATTATACGGACGCTGGCACTGAAAGGGTTAAAAAAATACAAGAGATAAATTTAATGCCAATTTTATGTCTAATGTAGTCATATTTTTAAGTATGATTAATCTTTTCAGTAACTTATGCGAAAATCAAAACTCGCAATACTTTCTTGAGTACTTTATTACTAATCATAAAAACTTTATTTTTGAAAATAAATTATTTTATATGTACATGTTGAACTAAGTAGACTTAAACAAAAATATTCAAATTTAAGCGTGAGGAATTTTCTACTGGCAATTGTTTTACTTCAAAAAGAAAAATTAATTATTAAATATTATATAAGTAATCTTTTTTCATATTTATTTTATGAATAAGATTATTAAGTTGATTTATATTATGTGTTACTTTTACTTAACTTATTTATGAACAAAAGAAAACCAAAAGTACCTATTTTCATCAGTAAATAATATTCAAAATAAATGCAGTTTCACTCACAGTAAAATGAGAGTTTTTCTCAAACAGCTTTTGCTAATGTTTATCCTGTTTTTTTTACCCACCTTCCCCCATCCGTCCAGACATGTTTGAGCAACTTACATATGGGCGAAAGGACTTCATTTGGGCGAATCACAGCATTAGCGTTTACCACTGTAGCCACTGGATTACCTCTTGGAGTGGCTAAAACAATCAAATCAGAACAGGGCCGGAGCAAGTGAAATATCAGATGTCAGTCGATGTAATGCTGTGTCAGGCTTTGGCTGGGTAGGTCATGCTGTTCACCTACGGTGGATCATCCAGGATGGCAATGGGCCTAGGCCTCCAGACCTCTACGTCGTCATGCCCTATACAGAGCTCCCTGATGTGTTCTAGGGCGGATTCGGCTGCTTTCTGAATCAGTCCATGGGCATTTAACCTGACATTTCTTGCACATGCTATAGGATTAATGCCTGACACTGAAAGGATAAATATCAGTATCTGATAACCCTTGACAATACGCCCTGACATTACTAACAACACATTTTGTAGTTTCTATGTTTACAATTATTTATACAAACATGCTGTTACTGCTCCCCCAGAGGAAGAGGCCGCCAACTCGGGTGACAACACGGACCCAGGCAAGGTGCAGCCTCGCACCGCCTCCATCCGAGCCCGACCCACCTCCAGCCGCATCACCGCTGCTGAGCTCGAGTCCCTATTCCAGCGACAAACTCCATACATGATGACCACCTCCAATTTCCAGGTACAATATGTGACATGTCCAGGGACAAAAGTGCCACTATATGATATATCGTTTCCCAGTAAAATGACATCTTTTGTTTTTTTCTGTCGCAATGTATTGTCGTTGTTTGTTAGTTATCTGCCAGAATGTGTACTAACACATTCTGTCGTTACTTATTGTTCATAAGTGAATATCTATGAACAGTTACCTTTATTTTTGTAAGCAACGTTATAGACGACTCGAAACAGCTGTGCAGTTGTCTGTTTACATCTCGGGACCGGCATGGTTATTTAATTTAATTATATAATTTACTAGCTGACCCGGCGAACTTCGTAACGCCTCACAGTAAACACATGTTAACTTTAAGATTGGCCATGTTCTAAAATCCAATAGCATTATGGCTTCATTGTGAAAGGTTATTCTGGGTCGCGGCATAGTGAATAACAATACTGAAACGACAAAACATATTAATATCATTCCCACAAAACAAATAAATCTGAGTGGATTAATTCACAATTTTCAAATCCAATCCAAACCCAAACGAAACCTAACTGTAATACGGCTTTTATAGGAAAGATATACAACAGCTGATTATTATAATAAACGTAATAATATAAACATTGTAATTATCATATAAACACATGACTTTAATTAATCAGACAGAAAATAAAAATATAAATACATAATCCCCTAAAACCGTTAACTATTAACGTGGTGATTAAAGCTGTTCATTTTTTACAGTACACATTTACTTCATAGTTTAACATTAATGAATGATTCAGATGGCATTGGATAGTAAAGCATACGGTATTGCTAATGGAAAGTAAACCAATCAGCTGTAGCTAAGAAATCAAATGTTTTCATTGTAGACAATTTGTAAACAAACTTACTCTCCATAAGGTTAACATTAGAAATTTAAAACGCCATAAAATGGAAAATTATGGGGTTTTCGAAAAATTTTTTTCACTAAAACCTTCCCGGACACATATAGAGCAACTTCCTAAAATTTCATGGCGATCGGATGAGTAGTTTGGCAACGCATAAAGGACATACAGACAGACAGACAGACATACATTCAATTTTATATATAGAGATAAAATAAAATTTTCAATCCAAAGCTTAAAAATACTTTTTTATTTATTTTGTTTTATAAAAAAAACCAATTACTAGAAACTGAGATTTGATAATAAATCCAAGAATGAATATTCCACGAAAATTCAAAGTCAATTCATAGTGCAGCTGTTAGTGTCTTATTAAATACTGTAGTATGTTTGGGTATTTGTATTCTTTCCCTTAACCCTTAGAGCCCCAAGCGCCGATATATCGGCATGTTCAAATTGTCCCGAAAGAGACAGGGTGCCGATATATCGGCACCTGACGTCTGGGCCGAAAATGACAACATGCTGATATATCGGCTACTCAATGTTTTGGATATTATGGTGCTGTAATATTATATTTTTTATATCGGATTGTACCATTTTACAGCCAAAGAATCAATTAATCGCAAAAATAATATTTTTTAACACTTTAAAATTTTATATAGTATAACAAATCAGAACGAAAACGATATCGTCAGCCGCGTCAGCTGTTGCCGCCGCCGACTATCGCCACCATATTACGTTGTTTTGTGTTGTGGTTACGTTTTGTTTACATCTAAACTGATGTTTACTTTGTCTTAGTGGTGTTGTGGTCTTTTACAAAGTATATTTACATCATTGTATTTGCTAAAAAATGAGTAGAAAAAGGGATCGGGCTGAGTCTCCAGTGAGTGAAAACTTTATAATGAACAGTATTCAAGAGGCAGGATTGAATGTTTACTCTGCAAACGATGAGTCTGACTTCAGTGATAATATTGTAAGTTCTGATGAATCATCCTCCTCACAGCCGGCTGACGACACTGATGAAGATCCGACGTATAGCCCGGAAAACAATGTTGTGAGTAGGCCTAGGCTTAGTTTTTTAGATAGACCTGAGAGGTTAAGTCTGTTTTCCTCAGATGAAGAGGATCCTCTAGAGGAAATTGCTCAAGATGACCTCCCTGATGACATCTTTGGTCCACAAACTGCTGGAGACCATACCAGGGCTGGGCCTAGTGGTTTACCTAGAGGCAGAGGCTCGACAAATAAGTCTGGTAGGGCTACCAGGGGACGAAGTCACCCCCAATCAAATCGAAGACCTAGGCGTAGACCTGCTGAACCTGAGTCTAGTGACTGGGAGGAAATTGAAGAAGAGCATGACCCAGGCTACGAACATAACTTCTCATTTAGTGAAATTCCTGGACCGAAGCATTGTCCACCAAGAAACTCAACACCTGTAAGTTATTTTTATCTCTTTTTCACCGCTAATTTGATAGCAACATTTGTGGTTGAGACCAACAAATATGCCACAAATTACTTACAGACTGTTGGTCATGGCTTGTCCCCACACAGTGCTTTGAGATCCTGGGTTAATTTATCCACGGAAGAATTTAAAGGCTTCCTTGCCGTTATAATAAATATGGGTATAATACGGAAACCGTCGATCAGAAGTTATTGGAACCAGTCTTCATCCCTATCTACACCTTGGTTCCCAAAAATGTTCACGCGAACCAGGTTTGAACTGATTTTGAAGTTTATACATTTGGTTGATGGCAACAAACTTGTAAAACATGGGGAACCGGGCTATGACCCGTGCGGACGATTCCAACCACTTATTGACCATCTCAACCGACTGTTCAAACACCATTATGTACCTTACCAGCAACTTTCTGTCGACGAGTCATTGGTAGACTAAAAAGCGGATTGCTTTGACTCAGTACCTCCAAAAAAAAAAACATCACAGGTGGGGAGTGAAATTGTGGGTACTATGCGATGCACTGACACATTACTGCATGGCCCTTTTCTGTTACAAAGGTGCCAAATACCGAGAGAATGATGAAGAAACCTCTGAGCATGGTCTGGCATTCTCTGTTGTTAACAAATTATTAGTAATTTCAAACTGTTTGAACAAAGGCTACCATTTATTTTTAGATAATTTTTTTACCACTCTTCGTTTGGCCAGATATTTGTATTCAAAATTGACTTGGTTGACAGGAACTGTAAGACTTGACAGAGTAGGTTTGCAGAATGTCCTACGTGGAAAATTTGCAGTTGGCCAGAAAAAATATATAAGGAAAGGTCCTGCATTGTACATGGCTTATCGAGAAAAAGCTACAAACAAGTCTCAGTTCATTTTGTTATCGACTGACAGTAAAGCTGAAAATGTAAGGTACACTAAAATGAGAAATCAAAAGGCAATATTAAAAGATAAGCCTAGAATAGTCCATCAGTACAACAATGGCATGGGTGGTATAGATGGGACCGACCAAATGTTGTACACCTACCTTGATGAGCGAAGGTCGATGAAGCCCTGGAAAAAGGTGATCTTCAACATATTTGGCCGGATGATGCTCAATGCATTTGTCCTGTATAAACTTAATACTGATAAACCATTGAGTAGGGCAGCTTTTATTTCAGCTGTGGTTGATGCATTAGCTGATTCTTGGTTCCAAAAAAAGTATGGAGTTGCCGGTAATGGAGGTGGGGGTGATGTAACAGTTGGTAAAGGATTTGGATTGGAAAAAGTACCAGATAGCAAGGAAAAGAATTGCTGTGAATGTAGTGGCAAGAAAAACCCAGAGGGAAAGAGAAGAAGGGCTCGCACTATGTGTTGCTTCTGTAAAGCAGGACTGCACGCAGAGTGCTACAATAAGCATAAATGCAACTAAACGTAACCTAAAATTTTGTTTTTGTAAATAGTGCTATAATTTTTTTTTTAATATGATCAATGTTCATAGACTAGTGTGTGCTGTAAATTGATTCTTTTATCTGAGGGGCTTTCTTTTATATAGGCCCATATTTGATTTTTTGGACATTATGTGTGTTTTCCTACTTTCAAACAAAGACTTTCCGATGCTCCGCAACATAATAATATGGTAAGGCTGAAAATATTTTTTATATATAGGCCTAAGTTATATATTTGGATTTTTATTCTTATGTTAGTTGCATCTGTTATCTTCTTCAAAATGTTTCTTCTTTGCATCATTATATAGGCCTACAGATACTGAAGAAGGTTGGTGTTTGTAACTACTCGAATAATGAATATTGCAGTGTTTATCATAAGATATCAAAACTTGAACAATAATTAATATTTTTTTCTCAAATCTTCAAGTTTTATTTAAAAATATATGCAGAATAATAAAACTATAAAATTATGGGACTTTCTACATATAACATTACTCCTTTAGCATCTCAAAGTAAAAAATAAAAAAAAATATTTAACAATTTTTTTAATTATTTTGTGTTAAATTTTTTTAATGTTACTATTTTTTAAAGCCAAATTGTTATCTTATTATAGAGCTAAAAAATAATGCAAAAATCATTTCTCTGTGTCAATATTTGGTGAAGTTACAAAAACATATATTCATTAATGTAAAAACAGCTTATTTTGGCCTGTCATCTACAGTACTCACCTAGCAGAATAGGTCTGTCACCCTCAAAAAATTTTACAAAAATTTTCCAGGGCCTAAAGGGTTAAATGTGTATTTATGTGCATGAATTATCCGCAGGCTGGAGGGAACTCCCAACCGTCATCTCCCGCTCGCACTCCTAGAGTCTACGCCTCTGTGGCCGAGATGAAACGTAGTAAGGGCAAGGTAAATTTCAACTATTTAAACTATTGACTATTTTCCAAGTTTTTTTCTCAACCTTTTTTCAAACCAGATAATGTTGATCATATTTTTTTCTTCTACTATTTACAATGTTTAAGGCATGTTTCTAAGGCATTAAACCAAGAGGTGTCTCGCCGCTGTCTTTTCCACCGGGTCGTCTGTTTTTGTTTAATATCTTTGGAGTCTCAAGGTAGCTTACTCCCTTCATATGCCTTCAAATGGACTTGTACACTAGTCACTTGACTATAAGTCACCTCTTTCCTGCACATCAGTATTTGTCTGGAGTCCGTTTACGTTGTATACCCAAGAACATTGTATACCAGTTAACATTGTATATGTTAACTAGGACGGTGGCGACGTCCTGTAATCCAGCTACTTGGAGGTCACGAATTGTGGATAGTTGTGAGAGATGGTCGGTGGATGTAGTGTTCTCTTGTGTGGATTAACGTCCGCACTATTGAATACTGCGTTAATCAGCAAAGACCATCCTCATAATTAGACGAATTCGTAATTCAGAGGCCTTGGTTCAGATTCCACGTTAAACTGTCGGTCCATTAGTTGCCATCAGCTGTTGGGCTATTAATTAACAGTCCTGTCTAAGGAACATGTCAGCCTTAGTCAGTAACAAGACTACAAGATCGCGCCACAATCATCCTACATTCATTTCTCATTCATACCTGGCTTAAAATACCTACCTGGGTAGGTCGCCATTTCAGTTAAAAGTATAAAGTATATCTGTGGATTCCACCTTGTGCGGCTCATCATGTTAGGGTGATTTTTTTGTTTTATCCAGTGATATTCAAGTGCTTTAGTCACTTTTACATGGCGATATAGATCTCAGAGAAGAGGAAATACTTCACAATTTATTGTAATGTTGCCAAAAAAATGAACCGTGAGGAATCAAACCTGAACGTGAGGAGCGATTAGACCAAAACGTTTTGTTGAGGAACCTCCTGCTTAGGCCATTGATGGGAGTATGGCTTCAGCTTTTCTGTTGAAAAAGAATTGAAAGGGTAAGAAAACGTGCAAACCTGTGACATGCAGAGAGTATGCAATTTTTATTATGATGAACTTTGCAGAAGACCAACCTCCCACTAGTGAGGATGACAACGACTAAAAGACTTTGATGATTTGAGATTTTGCTGCTTACTTACTTACTCTTACTCCCATGGCCATTGGTACCCAAGATGGTACTTGGCTTCACCAACGAGCTGCCTCCACTGCTGCCTGTCTCTTGCGGTTTCTTCTGTTGTTCTCATCTTGGCCATGTCTCTTTTGACTTCATCTTTCCAGCGCTTTTTTGGCCTGCCTCTGGGTCTCCTTCCAATAGGGTTCCTATTCCATATGTTATATAACAAGCTTGGTCCTCTCTTCTAATGACGTGGCCAGCCCATCTCAATCTTCTACTTCAGGCTTCTGCCACTATGTCTGGCTCTTTAACCCTCCAACAGTTCACTATTTGACCCCTTGAGGTTCACCTCATTTTGGCGCTTTTGCAGGCTTTTACTAAAAATTCCACATAAAATAGTAAAAATATAGTAACTATAACATATTATACACCATTTTAATCTACATTAAATTATCTATAAGATAAAAGTAACATGTTTTATTTTTATCTTGGTTTTGATGGGTGTATACAATTAAAATTGATAAAAAATTTTTTTCAAAAGATTTTTCAAAGTTTGCTCCCCCACAAAACACAGAAAATAAATACCAGTCAAAAATTGAAGATAGCCAAGTTTTTAAAAATTTAATAAGTAAAATAAAAATATATAGTTTTATACACATAAGTCACTGCTATCAATTTTAAAATGGTGAAATTAACATCAGAACACCAAACAAACGCGACGAGAACGTGTAACGCCACCATTGTAAACAAAGCGACATAACCACGCAACTGAAGACCGATGTTTTAACTAACATAGAATTCTGACGCATAGAGTAAGCAAAACGAAACATACCTCGGCGGAAAGCGTATGATCTGTAGAAAACAACGATACTATATTCAATGTAGTTTTAACCGAAAATGTATTCACACCATTGCTTTTTGTAAAAGCTTACCTACCGTCGATTGATCGACGGTGAACCTTCGACGACCGGCGGTGGCGTCGATGAATCGACGGTAAAACCGTTGGAGGGTTAAAAAGATTTTTAATTTCTTGGTTACGCTTTATCCTCCAAGTATCCCCTTCTTTTGTTGGCCCAAAAATTTTACGTAATACTTTGTTTTCGAAAGTGATTAACTTTTTTTCTGTTTTCTTATCCAACACCCATGTTTCAGCTCCATAGAGGAGAATTGGCCTAATTATCGTTTTGTACACTCTTAATTTTGTGTTGTAAGATAAGATTTTTGACTTTATTATTTTGTTCAGTGCACACAAACTCATGCTAGCAAGGTTTATTCTGTTATTAATTTCAATGTCACTCACTTTGCGAGTTAATTATAATTCCTAAATATTTAAAACAATCTACCTCTTCAAAACTGCTTTCATTGTCAGCTATATTTAGCTCCTCATCTTCATCTCTTCCAAACTTAACCAGTTTTGTTTTATTTTAATTTATTCTTAAACCTACACTTTCGGTTTCTCTGAGCAGAATTTTTGTCAATCCTTGAATGTCTTCTTTGGTTTCAGCTAGCAGTACTACATCATCAGCAAAAGCCAGTGTACTGATTTTCTTACCTATTTTATGCCATATTCTGATTTTTTGATTTCCTTTATCGATTTTGTTGCTATTGTACACAATTTTTGGATTTACTTTTTAATATTACTAATTATTGTTTTTTATTTATTTGCATTTACTAAAAATGTGTATAAACAATAATGTTGACTGTTCCAATTAAAACATGTGTTTTAGATTTAGAAAAATAGTAGGCTCATTTTATGAGTACTTTTTTTATCAAAAACCTATTTCATATATTTATAACTAGAAATACTACACTACAATGCTATAATATTTGAATATGCTTAATCTGTAACATTTGTTAAAGTAAACGAATATTTATAATACTTTTGCAAACTTTTTTCTAGCCCGGTGGAATCCACCATGGGCGACGACTCCTGATGTAACTTTTTTAACAAGACCCCTCAGGGGTTAAAATATTTTTTTTAAGAAAGTAAGTAGTGTGCTTACAATCACAGATAACCAAATGAGTGTATGTGTTATCTGCATGAAGAGTTATTTGTTTTTAACACATAAACATATTCACAAAAAACAAAATGTTTCATGAACTACTTGAAATAAGTCACTTGTTATCACAGGCCAACACCCGAGTGCGGTTCAGTTTAGCTGGTATTGGAATGGCTGGAGTGACGGAACTACACAGGGACTTCCACAGTACGCCGGACCTGGCAGCGGCTGTCAATGGCTCGGTGGCGGGACCCCGACAGCACCATAGCCAAGAGGAGTTGCGGCCCCTGCCTCCACCCAGCCATCCGCCACCCCCGCCCCCTGCTCCTGGCACAACTACCGTGGTGAAGGTGGATGTGAAGGATGGCACTGGCTCGTCTGACGCCACCAATAGTATGGTCATAGAATTTATTGTAGAACATACTTTTTCTTTGTAATTATTTAAGAAACTATTAAATATTCATAAACAATGATAGTTATTATAATTTTTTAGTTATTGTTACTGATGATGATTGTGAACATCTCATTGGAGTCAAACTTATCTTCTTTTTTACTTTCTCTTCATATATTATTTATATGGAGATATATTTTTTTTAGTTAAAATATTCATATTTGAGCTGAGAGTGGGAATATCTGTTGAGGCTCCCTGAATTAAAAAAAAAAATTGTTTCTGGACAGACATTTGTTTTTGAACGACCCCTAGATTACACCAATAATCTGATTTTCATGAAATATGGTACCAGGGTGCACTTTGACAATATCTCAGCACGTTTTTATATTTGACTTTAAGGGTAAATCCACCCTTAAAAACATCCAAATCTCAATAATAGCTGCAATGATATTGGTTAAACTTTCATGGTTTATAGTAATTAGAGTCCCAATTAATATGACCCCACCAACATGTTTGCAAAAATTATGGTTTAAAAGCTATGGACTTTTAAAACCTTAGAAACCCTGGACCCAAAAAAATAATGTTCTCCTAAATCCCAAAGGGGGATTTGCTAAGGGCACGTCATAAAATTATAAAACAAAATAAATCCCCAGATTCAAAATGTCTAATTTGGAAAGGTTTATGAAACAGTTCCTAAATTTTTTTTCCCACAAAAATGTTTGTCAAGATTTGCAGTTGGAAAATACAAACACAAATTATTACCTATTTCAACTTAAAACCTTTATATTTGTACAAATATATTTGTAACAATAATTAAAAAATGATTTTATAAAATAAACTGAAATGAATTTTACTGTTGAAATTGTTTTTTTTTTATAAAAGTTTTATGATGATTTATTTAAACAAAGAAAAGGATCTTTTTTATTACATAGTCTCTACGCAGTATTAATAAAATCAAAGCAGCTTTATAGATGGAATCATGCTTTACATAAAACGGCTTATGTTTACTTTGAGTGTGTTTTATGTGGTTATACATCGAAGCGGGTATAGGTCGCTGTTCAACCTTTCAGAAAAATGTCGTCCAGCGACCTGTGCTCACCATTCGACCTCAAAAGGTTAACCTCCAATTAATTGTTCAGGTGGTGATGGAGTCATGTCCAGCTTCAAGCCAGCTGCCAGTGCCAAACTTTACGCTTCTCCTGAGGATGTCAAAAATGTCGGTTACCGCTCACGCTCTCTCCCCACTCACGCTAATAGACCACAGGTGATTTACTCAGACCTACTACTTAGACAGAAAGTACTTAGCTAAGAGCTTATGTTACAAGTAATAGCCTAAATCAGTTACTATGTAAATTCTTAGAGAAAGTATATCCTAAAAGAGAGTTATCATTAATGGTTTTCAACCTTAAATAACATTTTAAACCTTTATTTTATTAAAAAGTCGATTATGATCATTGTTTTATATAAATGATTGATATTCTAAAGTTAGATGCTATGACAAAAAGATTATTATTTAAAAAAAATTACTGAAAATAAAAATACTAATTTTTGTTTGGTGCATGATGCCAATACATTGATTGTGGTTGCAGGTTCGTAAATCCCACAGTTTACGTTCACCTTCGTCGTCGTTCAAACCAGTGCCAGGGTCACAAGGGAGTGCCAACCCCTATGCTCAGCCTGTACGGAATCGGAAGCAGCAGCCAGTGTCTGCTCCACCGATCCCGGACCCTGACTACAGCCTAAGCGAGAATGAGAGTGATACAGAACCAGCCGGAGATAAAACAGTCATCAGAGTAAATCAGGCCGAGGGAAGCGGGGGCAGCAGTACCAGCTCGGGCAGTTTACCCCACAGCTTCAGTGTCGATGAGATACAGAAAGTACGAACACAACTGAAAAGTTCAAAATCGTATCCAAACGATTTCTTACCGGGGGGTGAAGATGGAGATAACTCCTCAAGTGGGGTGAGCTCAGACCAGGAAATACCTGCAGGGCCTCCGTCTGGGTTTGAAGCCAACCAGGATTCTCCAGTTACCTCTGGGAATGCAACTCTCCCACGAACCTCCCAGCAAAGAACAGCATTAACAAGAAATGCCGTGTCGTTAGCTCAACTGCCACCACCGTTGGAGGCAGACTCTGACGAGAGAGAGGAGCTGGTAGTCCCCCCACCACCCGAGTATGCTGGCGGTGGTGGTCCCGTCATGGAGGAAGTGTTGGCACCCCCGCCGCAGTTCTCTGACGGACGGCTGGTTACAAGGGTTCGCATTGTCGGGTCTACACCCAAAGCTGCCCCGAGTAGGCTTCATAGTCAGTAGTCTACTTAGTCATTCACCCACCTCCGAATTCATTTTAAACTTGTGATTTGTTAAAATTTCTCTTATAGTGGCACACATACGACTTTTAGTGTTTAACGAGTAATGTTTTCTTTAATTTGAATAAATATCCAATTCAGGTAGAGAATTTTTTTTGTTGCTAACAACTAGTATACAAATATTTTATTTATTTATAAATTGCATACAATTTAATAATTTGTTAAAAATAATTTGACAGAGTAACTTCTAACTTAATAATTTATTTTGTTTTACCATCAGAAGATTTTTTTGTTTTAATCGTTTCATATTATTGATGAAAATAGTGCTTTTGAAAATATTACAGTAATTTTATTTTTTCATTTCTTTTTAATAGTGAAAACCTGAATTGACATTCACCTGTTCTAGTACTTTTCCAAGTAGTTCACAAATAGTAATTTTAGGTTTATTATTAATTTTCTCTGTGAACGTTCAGGAATTTCTAATGATATATTTTAGAAATAACACAACATTTTTATATAAGCGGTGATTTTCTCTTGTAAATTACTCTTCAAGATTAGAATTTGTCTCAACTCCAATATGAAAATTTTCATTTTTAGAATATTATCATTTCAACACTTAATATTTATCACGGGCCTATTTCATAAATGACAAAAATGAATGCTATTTTAATGGTTTCTGTCCAACATATATGAGGTGCAAGATTGTTAAAGTATTTAAAATAGTGATGCCGTAGATGAAAGGAGGTCTGGCAATTGTGCCCAAGCTACCATAGTTCAATTTGCCTAGTTGCGTATACTATTGTATTTATTGTTGATTTATATTTGTTAAAAATTAAAGTTTTTTTTATTGTATATAAACATAGAAGTGAGTGTATGTAATCAGCATGCTATGTCATTTGTACATTATTAATGTGCCAAGTTTATTTATCTTGCCTAATGTATGTTCCTTTAAATAGACAAGTTTAGGTTGTTTACATACTTAGTTATTTATACATTCCTAGTAAAGAGTTCACGTGTACATAGTGTCTATATAGCATAAATTTTATGGACTAGTAGTAATTATTAATGTAAAGCTAAGTTTGCGTCCAACATGAAAATAAAATAGTAGTTAATTACAAAATTTATGGGGAATTGAAGGGAGCTATGTACACACATTTGTTTTTGAAGAAAAAATTATTATGATTTAGTTTTCTTGACAATTTCTAAGTATAAGTAAATATACTAATTTTACACCAGTAGTTAATATGGAATTTCACCATTTTATATTTCAATTAATAATTCTTTATTATTAATTAGCTGGTATTTTAACCATTTATTTATTGTTACTTAACCCGCAGATGGTTGAGGGGTGAGCGCCGCTCAAACCTCGTGCCGCCCAACCCACGTACGACCCAATCCACTTGCCCCGCTCACTTTACATTTAAAGTTTCTAAAAACATGCAGTTTATAATACATTGGCCTGAAACTCAGAATATCCCTTGTTTAGGGAGTCAGAAGTCAAGGGGACATGATGGTGGTGATTAAGTGACCTTCCGTCTGTCTCTCACCTTTTTTTCATAACGAGTCACAGTGCAGTAAGCACAACTAAAAAGGCCTTTTATTTAGTAATACATTACATGTTCTGTATATTTTTATTATTTTTTGTTGTTGTTATAATACAATGAGTACTATATTAGCAAATGCATTTTAAAAAAGCGTGTTTTGTTTTAATTAATGAATATAACAATGTTAAATTAATAACAGTCTACAGTCTATAACAGTCTACGGTTTTTATTTTCAAATTTTTTAAATTTTGAAATTAGTTATTTTTAGCTTCATAATATACATAATTAAAGGTTAGAAAAATAGTCAAAACAATGTGGTATGATATAATTTAAATAGTTAACAAGGGTTTTAAAAAGGTGAGCGTGTGCTCACCCCTCGACTAACAGCGGGTTAATAATCCGGAGGATAGCACATCGAAAAACGAAATATAAAAATCTCACACTAAAGATTTTGTCAAATGTATTTGTCATAGATCCCTTTAATGAAACATTAAAAAAGTAATTTCAATAAATGTAAAAATACTTGCTCATTGAAGGTATCTCTAGCCAAGACAAACAATGGTCTGAAGACCACACTCCTGCCATGCTACCGTATCATGTACATAAAATCAGTGTTTTTTTACTCTCTATGTCTCATAGCATTGTTGCTGACTTGTTGACCCATTTGTGTGCTCGTCCTTTTGGTTTGCTCATATTTTCTATTTTTATTTCATCTAGAATATCATACTTGTTGCTATAAGGAAAAAAAGTTTAGTAACAAAATCTTGGTTTCTAATTTTATACTACAGTATTTCTATGATATATTTTTAACGTTGGAATTGATAAGGTAATATCAATAATTGTTTAAACCTGGTTAAAACTGTTAAAATGGACTTTAAATATTTGTAAATAGCACAAATTGTTGGTTGTCATTTAATAAATTATATAGTAAGAGTCACATTCCTTGACAAAACATTTCCTTATTCTTCTAAAAAATGGGTTTTCAAGAGAAAAGTTGAATTTGATCTAACAGTGAGAGAGAGAGAAAGAGAGAAATACTTTATTAACAATCCTTAAGATTGAAAATGCCGTCAATTACAAAATACACATAAGAGTGGATTAATTTAAAAAAAATACTGAGTTCAAATATGTTTCTTACTATATATTTGTGATTATAAAAAGTTATTGTAAAATTTCATCCAGTAAATTAGTTGTTTTTCGTCAGCATACCTGTACGTTTTGTATTTGTGTTCGGAACTGTGAAAATCAAAGCTAATGAATAAAAATGAACGTTAACACCAATTTCCAGGAATGTGACTCAAGGAGGTTTTTGTATCGATACTCACAGTTTTATATTGATGATTCCCCTTTGTGACAGAAGTACATATTCTAAATTTAATATTCGATCGGTTTCGGCCAGAATGAGACAGCCAGTCCCTTAGTCAGCTATGGCTTATAGAGGCTTATTTTGGAGTACATTTCCATCATTAGATAGAATCATATTTGGAAACTTTTAATCAAGTACGAGTGATCTGTTGTAATATTTAACAAAATATAACAAACACGTGTAAAATTTTGTATTCTGTTTATTTCCCTGTCCTTTTTGTAAATTTATATTTAAACTGCAAAATATGTCATATAAAAACATAATGAATGAATGAAAATACTTCTTTATTATTATGAGACAACAGGTCCTCTTTTACAATTTTTTTTACGAGGGTAAATGTTGATGCACCATCAGGGAGGAAATATCGGTACACTCCCCGGTGTGTGGGACTCTCACCCACTAAAACCCCCTCGCCTGAGGCTGAAATCCACCTTGGAAGCACCTATTAAGGTATTATATGAAGACGGAGCCTCATATGTAAAGCCACATGGCTACAACATCTCCTTAGCCACCTGAGGAAGGATCAAAGCTGGTCCTGATCCTCTTCTGTCTTTTTTCTCTTGAGAACGATCTCGACGAATACAGCAATATGTCGCCAGTTCTCAAGAGATGTCATCATGAGAGGGACAATGTTCTCGGGCGAGTAGGCCCCCCACTTCCAGTTCCAAACTTCTTCTCTGGGCTGTCCACAGCTCACACTCAAAAAATGTGTGATAGGCATCGTCCCAGGGCGCATCCCCATATCGACAGGCTGCACTGTCGACCTTGCCCATCTTATGGTGGTAGTCGCGTAATAGCCCGTGCCCAGTGAGGAGCTGCGTGATAAGGAAGTTGACCTCACCGAACCCACGCTCGACCCACACGGACAGTTCCAGGATTAATCGACACGTCCAGGCACCTCTCGTCTTCCGGTTCCACCTCTCTTGCCATGATGTCATTGTGGCCTCTTTCGCCACTCGTGTTGCCTCCTGGACACCAAGATCGGATTTGGTTTGAAAAACCTGCTTCCTTTCCTGGACCAGAACATCCACAGGCATGACCCCGCACCCACCAACGAGAGACGGTCCGATAAGCTGACGCTATCCTCAGGGCCGCCCTTCTCTGGACCGAACCCATCTGCTTTCGATAGCACTCTTTCTTCAGCACATCTGCCCAGACCTCGCAACCGTAAAGGAGTATCGAGTTCTAGACAGACAAGGAGTTTGCGCTTGTCAGCTGTCAGGCCTCCGACGTTCGCCATAAGTCAGCTGAGAGCAGCCGTTGTCGTCCCCGCTCTTTCCATGGCATATCTGGATCTGGCACCGCAAAAACTAGTACATGTGCTGCCAGCCATTATACAAAACCAGTTGAAAACTGCTTGTTGTCTTCAAAGTATGGGGTGGTCAGATATAATGTTGAGAGCTAGGAGTCTTTTGGGCAGTGAGTTGAACTTTGGAGCTGTTGCGCACACAAACTCGATTGATTTTACTTAATAGACAGACACAAAATAAATGTTTGAAATGCTATGTACAACTTGACACTTAAAGTGTCACCTGTTACTGGTATGGGGTAATAGGACATTATGCCACAACATGTTCAAGGGCTCCAAAAAACATATAAATAGGGCTACCTTACGTTGTGCCACAGTAAGGTAGTAATATTTTAAGAAATATCAAATATCCATCATCCCGTCATATGACTTGGATCCTCATGGGGAACACACCTCACATGACGGGCGTACTCAAATGAGCCAATTTGTCGTTACTCCTCAACAGGTTAAAATTGTATGGTATTAAATAAAAACTCATACGACACAAAATGCATTGTTTAGTGTTACAGAAAAACAGATAGAAACTTTAAATAAGACCAATTTAAGATTCTTGGGGGCCAAATGGGGAAATAGCCAAAAATATTGTAATTCCAAGCAATTTTCAAAATAAACTCAAATTTTATTTATAGATCAGATTGGATTAGTTTATTGAAATAGCAACCATACCACAAGGTAGGTATTGTAAGCCAAGTATGAAAGAGGATTGAATGTAAGATGTGGCGTGATCTTGTAGTCTTTGTTACTGACTAAGGTTGACATGTTCCTTAGACAAGATTGTTAATTAATAGCCCAATAGCCAATGGCATCTAAGGGACCTACAGTTTAACGTGGAATCTAAACCACAGCCTCTGAATTACGAATTGGATAGATCTGGAATGTCTCTTATTGTTAAAAAATTATTATTAAACTAAAATTATTCTTAAATACTAAACATTCCGGCCGCCTTGAAGAACTGAGATTCAAAGAACCTTGAAGTATTTACATTATAGTTTGTTAACAAGGCGGCACGACAAGAGAGAGTTAAGGGCAAGAGGAACACCTTAGACACAGGTCTCCTATAGTCACCAATATTGGTACGCACATCCACCACACGCACACTGTTCCGTCATTACCCGGATGCACGGCGGTGATTCGGCCAAGAGGCCACACATGGGGGGTGAGTGTGTTGGTGCATTAAGATCAAATCTCCTACTTGGAGGTTTCTTGTAGGTTTATACCATTTGAGGCGTTCCTGGAATGTATGGAGATACTCCCTACTCCAGCATTTCCAGAGACGTTGTTTCAAGGCCTGAACAAGCTGCCAGTGAGAGAGACGGTTGTCTCTGGAAAGTCGCTGAGACAGTTTTCTGGTACCACAGTTAATGGTGAACCCACTAAAAAATGTCCTGGTGTTAGAGCTTGGACATCGTTGGGATCATTTGAGAGAGCAGTAAGTGGATGTGAATTTAAAATTGCTTTGCCTTGACAAGTGAGAGTAGTAAGTGAACACATGATTCCCCATGACCCGGTTGAGATGGAATTTAGCGCTCTTCATTGCGCTTTCCCATATGCCACCTTGGTGTGGTGCTCCAGGAGGATTGAAGTGAAATTTCATTTGGTTGTCGGTAGCGAAGTCTTGCACCTGCTGCTTTCCTGAAGAGTGAATAATTTTCTGTAAGGCATTCTTAGATCCCACGAAATTGGTTGCGCAATCGCTGTATAGGTCAGAACATAAACCACGTCTTAAGGCGAAGGCTTCCTGTTGTACCATTTTGAAGATTCGAAGTTGAGATGTCTTCAATTCTTCCACGATCTTGCCGGTGGCTCTTGTCAATAAAGCGGAGGATGTACGCCATTATGTGTTAAATTTTTTCCAAGAAGAGAATTTTGAGAGTATATCCGATTTGGGCTCGGGATTGGCAACAAATACGGTTAGTGGAGTAGACTTTACCTCGTCTAAATTATCAATATCAATATCAATAGGCTTAAATATAGATTCTAGCCATTCTGTGGCAGGTAGTTGTAACCAGCTAGGCCCATGCCACCAAAGGGGGCGATCAACAAGCTAAGAGGGTAATATACCACGTGACGCGCTATCAGCTGGGTTATCCCACACGATTTGCCACATAGGTCTTGAGACGGTAGGGAGGAGTTTCAGGAGAGAGTCACCATGGAGTCGCACCACAAATTCAAAGAGTCTATTTTAAGAGTTGGTGTCAGTTGTGTGACACAATAATGAACTATTTTTGCTAGAAGATTAGCTGCGCACATCTCTAAACGAGGTAAAGTTACCTCTTTTAAAGGGGCCGCTCCAGTTTTTGCCATAACCTGACTGACTCGCACATAATTGTCACCATTTGTACAGCGCACATAGACTACTGCAGCGAATCCACGTTCAGAAGCATCAGAAAACCCGTGCAGTTCACATCAACGAGTTAAATTAGGCAGCGAAATTGCGCGAGGGATTGTTACATCAACAATGCAATTTAAGTCTGAGACGAATTTCTGCCATTTTAGAGTATGTTCAGGTTATAAGGGTTCATCCCAACTGACACCGGAAGTCCAAAGTAACTGCATAAATAGTTTAGCAGTCATAATGCAAGAGGCAATGAATCCGCAAGGGTATATTTGTGCAATGAGACTTAATACTTTGCGCTTTGTAGGGGTATCACATGATAAGTTTATACTATATTTAAAGCAATCAGTTTGAGGGGACCAATGTATTCCTAAGATTGAGTAGTGGGGTTCTTCAGAGGAGTGAAGAAATACCGGAGATTCCTTATGAGTAGCAGGTACGTTTTTTAGTAGCTTGGGCGAGTTTGAAACCCATTTCCTCAGCTCAAAACCACCAAGGTGTAGTAACTGTATCAGTTGATTTTGAAGTTCTATGGCGTTTGTTTCATTGTCCACTCCGGCGATGAGGTCGTCCACGGTTTTTGAGTACATCAGCAGCGAGAGGAAATCGTGCACCTTCATCTTCGGCCAATTGTCGCAACGTTTTTATGGCGAGGCTACAATAATTCATTCCATACGTTACAGTCGTTAGCTTGAAGGTTGACAACGAAAGTGTAGGTTCGTCACGCTAGAGTATTAACAGAAAATTTAAGTCATCTGGGTGGACTTTAATCTGGCGATACATTTGTAAGACGATTTTTGTTTGTGAAAGTGTAAGAGAATGTCACAGATATTATTCTGTAACTTCGGTCCCGTTAATAGAACATCGTTAAGAGAGACCGGAACTGGTCTTAGAACTGGCGTCAAAAACAACGCGGAGTTTGGTAGTGTTACTGTTAGTTTTCAGAACACCGTGATGCGGGAGAAAATAATGAGGGGTCGTCATATCAATTAAAGGGCACTTTTCTATGTGACCTAGAGCTTGGTATTCATGGATAAAGTCTGTGTAGAGGTCCCGAAAATCAAAGTTATGTTTATTCTGAAGTTTCCTTTCGAGAGAATGAAATCTCTGTTCGGCGGTAGGCCTAGAGACCCCGAGATCGGTTACATCACTCCGAAAAGGGAGGCGGACAACATATCGTCCTTGAGAGTCTCGAGTATGTGTGGAGTTGAACAATTCGTCACATTTTATTTCTTCAATAGTTTTTTTGCTACAGGGCGGGAGTTCTTCTTGTAACCAAAAACGCTGTAAAGAATTATGCAGAACCATGTCGGTAGTATAGAGGAGAGAAACAGAAACGTTAGAGATTTGAGCAGAAGCGGGGATACAAGGAGCTGTTCCCACAATAATATATCCAAAGAGGGCGCCAAGAGCGTGACCTAAACATGCCTCTGGGCATGTTTTGGCCCAGAGAGTGACGTTCATCCGTCAGAATATGAGGATATAGTGCTAGTAGATACAAAACCAGAAAGAGAAAACAGAATCGACACGTTTTTCCCATAAGAATAACATGGTGTCCATTTGTTGGACATCTGGTGTCAATTTTTTGGACATCTGGTGTCCATTTTTTGGACATCTGGTGTCCATTTTTTTGACTTTTTGACGCCTTTATTTATTTCTAATCAACTGTATGATGCTATACAACATAATTTTCATTAAAAATAAACACACAACCACCACATGGCTCGTCCCACAGCCACCAACACCTCACCCTAACTTATGATATCGCTCTTATTAATCCATGATCTGCTTGGAAATCCCAACCATTTAACGTAATAACGATCCCCACTACGTTTAATTACCTTCTCTACTAAATAAATGTCCTTATATTTTGTCTTTAACAATTCTTCTTTATAAAATCCACCTTTAATTATATTACCTCTATCATCTTTCAATATATAAGTAATAGGTCTTGTCTTTTTTACTTCTGCTATTGTAAACAACTCACCCGTCCAATTAGGTGTATACGATTTACTGAACACATGTTTATATTTTGAAATTCTAACAACATCTCCAATTTTAAATTTTGCTTTTTGAAATTTATTTTTGTACAATTGACTCAACCTTCTATGTATTTCCTTTGAATTCCTTTCATTTACAGAGTTTTGTTTCATACCAATTGTTCTATGCACGCGATTATTATTTAATACTTAAATAATTAAATAAGTTCTTGTAATTAACCATTTAATCAACTAATTTACACATTGTAAACAACACATAATGACAATGCAAATAACCATATGATTTGTTAAATATTAAATAATGAAGTAAAAGAGTAACTGACATATCAATCCTAGCTCCCTCTTAAATTTGCAAGGTCTGATATGGTTGATGTGCCTTTTGCAAGTGTGTCCATCATCCATTTTAACTGTATATAGCAGGAGTCCATGTTTCTTTACTACTTGTCCAAATGTCCACTTCTCTCCACGATTTAAGAAGCTTCTGACTTGCACTCTGTCTCCTTTTTGCAACTGGCGCTTTACTTTAATATCTGTTTGATTATCTTCTTTAAGTTCTTGGTTTGGAGGAGTCATCAAATTGAGACGTGTTCGTATGCTTCTGCCAAACATTAACTGATAAGCAGATTGACCGGTAGGATTAGGTGCATTTCTCCAAGTCATCAGAAGTTGTTGAATTTTAAAGGATAAATCCCCACCATCATTTTCCATTGCCAGGAGTTGTTTCTTCAATGTTTGGACGAATCGCTCCGCCTGACCGTTACTTGCAGGGTGGTACGGAGCTGTAAGTTTGTGAGTTATGCCGCAGACTTGTAAAAATTGGTTAAATAGTGTGGAAGTAAATTTGGGACCGTTGTCTGAGACTAATGTCAATGGATAACCAAAGGTAGCAAATAGTTGTCTAAGTTTTTGAATGCACCAGTTCGAATTTGTCGTTTTAGTTGGTATTATTTCAACCCATTTGGTGTAGGCGTCAACTATTACAAAGAAAAACTGGCCTTTGATTGGACCGGCAAAGTCAATATGGATACGTTGCCAGGGCTCTGACGGTTTTATCCAAGGGTGTACTTCAACTTTGGCAGGTAGATTTTGCTTCAAACAGCATGAACGGCAAGATTTAGCAAGATCTTCAATGTGGTTGTCAATATTTCTCCAGTAGCAATAGCTTCTAGCAAGTCCTTTCATCTTCACTATTCCTAAATGGCCCACATGTAACTCTTTTAAAACTTGTCTTTGCAATGTTTCAGGTATCACAACTCTTGAGCCTCGAAACACACATCCATTTTGCAGTGAATACTCATTGTTGTTTAGGCCAATAAGTTCTAAATCTTTTCCTTCTGTGAGAGCTTTCAAAATCTGTTCCAAGTGTTTGTCTTTTGCTGTTTCTTTAGCGATGGTTTCATGAGTAACTGGCATTGTCTCAATTTGATTAATAAGAAAAAGTTCATGTTCATCAATAAGATTTGTTGGTAAATTTTCAGTTGGAAATCGAGACATGTAGTCGGCATTGGCATGTGCACGAGTGTTTCTATACTCTATCGTATAGTCGAAACCGGACAGGAAGTGGGCATAGTTAAATATACGGGTGGCAGTCATAGTAGGTAAGGTCCTGTGAGGGTCAAATATTGAAACAAGAGGCTTGTGATCTGTAATAAGAACAAATTTTCTCCCATAGCAGTATTGATAGAATTTCTTTAATCCCCAGTAAATAGCCAAAGCTTCCTTGTCAATTTGACTATACTTTTTTTCACTAGCTGTTAAAGAACGAGAAGCAAATGAGATCGGTCGCTCTGAGCCATCCTTATAACGGTGAGATAAAACTCCTCCTATCCCTACAGGAGAAGCGTCTGTAGCCAATACGACGGTTAGGTTTGGGTTGAAATGAGCAAGTACTCGGTCACTGGCAATCTCAGTTTTTACTTTCTCAAAGCTGATGTCGCAATTTTTAGTCCAAATAAACTTACTTTCAGTTTTCAAAAGGTTGTGAAGTGGATTCAAAATTGTGTTTAAGTTTGGAATAAACTTTTGATAGTAATTAGCTAAGCCAAGAAATGTACGCAGCTCCGAAACATTTGATGGTTGTTTGCATTTTAGAATTGCATCCACTTTGTCTTTGTTCTTGTGTAACCCGTTTTGATCTATTGTGTGGCCAAGATAATTTATGGATGTTTGAAAAAATTTGCACTTTTCTTTATTTAGTTTAAGGTTATTTTTACTAATTACATCTAATACAGTTTCTAATCTTTGTAAAGTTTCAACATGAGTAGATCCTTGAATGATGATGTCGTCAAAAAAACATTGAACGCCATCGATTCCCAAAAGAATTTGGTCCATAAACCTTTGCCACAAAGTAGGAGCAATCTTAATCCCAAACATAAGGCGATTTACCTTGTACTGACCTTGATGTGTACTGATCGTTTGTAGAAGTGCGCTTTCTTCGTCCATAGCCATGTGCAGATACGCGTTACTAATGTCCAATGTGCAGAAGTATTTACCCCCGTTCATTTTGGCAAAGATATCTTCAATTCTTGGAATTGGGTACTTCAAGTCTTTTATTTGTTTGTTTAAAGTTGCTTTAAAATCGGCACATATTCTAACATTTCCATTGGGTTTGACAACTGGTACTATTGGTGTGCCCCACCAACTTTTGTTATAATGTCTAACTGTTCCAATCTATTCAGTTCCTCCTCTACTTTTGTCCTAAGGGCGAAGGGCACTTGACGAGATTTTATGAAAATAGGCTGTGCATTCTCTACTAATTGGATGTGAGCTTCTACTCCAGGAATCATGCCAATGGTAGGTTCGAACACCTTGTGATATTTTTCCATTAGTTTGTCTACATCTTCGGAATTGTTAGTAATGTTTAAGCTTTTCATGTCTGCCCAGTCAAGTTTGACTTCTCTTATCCATTCGCGTCCAAATATGGGGTCAACATCTTGCTTGATAATGTACAGTTTACCAAGGAAATCTTGGTTTTTGTATTGTCCATGTACAAACACAAACCCCCATAGTTTTGACAAGTTCTCTCGTATATGTACGTAGTTCAACTCTAGTTTTATGTAAAGGTTTGTCCAGTTGAAGTTTTAAATAATCACTGTAAGATAAAGTACTTAATGCAGCACCTGTGTCCAGTTCCATTGTAAGTTCTTTACCTTCAATGCTTACCTTCACATTGAATTTATCACTGGTTTTTGAAGTTATCAAATTTATTTCATGTTGTTGTCGTTCTTCTAATTGGATGTGAGCTTCTACTCCAGGAATCATGCCAATGGTAGGTTCGAACACCTTGTGATATTTTTCCATTAGTTTGTCTACATCTTTGGAATTGTTAGTAATGTTTAAGCTTTTCATGTCTGCCCAGTCAAGTTTGACTTCTCTTATCCATTCGCGTCCAAATATGGGGTCAACATCTTGCTTGATAATGTACAGTTTACCAAGGAAATCTTGGTTTTTGTATTGTCCATGTACAAACACAAACCCCATAGTTTTGACAAGTTCTCCCGTATATGTACGTAGTTCAACTCTAGTTTTATGTAAAGGTTTGTCCAGTTGAAGTTTCAAATAATCACTGTAAGATAAAGTACTTAATGCAGCACCTGTGTCCAGTTCCATTGTAAGTTCTTTACCTTCAATGCTTACCTTCACATTGAATTTATCACTGGTTTTTGAAGTTATCAAATTTATTTCATATTGTTGTTGTTCTTCGATGAAAGCCTCTGCTTGGTGGACACCAACATTTTTCTTATAAATTTGTGGGCTAAGGCAAACTGTTGAAATGTGACCAACTTTCCCACATTTTCTACAAAATTCATCAACAAACCTGCAGACATTAGCTTTGTGTTTGTCATTCCCGCATCTGTAACATCTACCCTTTAGTGATTGAAATGTAACTGGCACACTGTCATGTGTAATGGAGTTGTTCATTTTATTTTTATTATTATTAACATAATTAATTTTTTTCTTAGGAAAACTAATTTTATTTACTTGAGCCTCATGATTAGTTGAAGACATCATCATGTTTTCAAATTTAGAAAGTTCCATTGTCATAGCCATGGCTGAAACTTGTTGAAAAGTTTTGGTCGGTTCAGTTCTTAACAATTTTGTTCTTATTTCACAGTCCCGTAATCCTCTCAAAAATTGTAATCTTAGCATTGTATCTACTGTAGACTTACCACAGGAGCAGAAGAATTCACAAGGTGTGACAAGTTTCTTTAGTTCAATTGAAAAATCTGAGATAGTCTCACCAGCTCTTTGTTCTCTTGTAATGAAGTTGTGTTGCCTAGCCCATACACTAGGCTGTGGATCTAGGTACTGACGTAACAATAAGACAAGTTCATCGTAGCTTTTCTTGAGTGGATTTTCAGGCGCACAAATGTTATATAACTTCTGATGTAGAGATGGTGGTAGGGCGTTCAATAATGTTAAAGTTTTGGTAGATTCTCCGGATACATTTTTTTAAAGACATAAAAACTTCAAGTCTTTTAGTGAAATTATCAAAGGTCTCCTCTTCATTGAATGGCACAAAAGAAATGTGTGCTGTCGCATATTGGTTATCAGTGGTATTACCTGTAAACATAATACTAGGATCTTCATTTTCGTTTGAAGTCAATACAGTTGGTCTTAATTTTCTCATCAAAGTTTTTAGTTTCATGTAACTATCTTCAACTTCTAGTCTGTAATTTATTTCTTCTTCAATGTCATTTTCATCTGTTAGTAGTTCAATGTTCTCCTGTATTGAAAGAAACTTGGTCCAATTTGTCTCTAAATGTTGTAATCTATCTTCAATCTGATCTTGACCAATCTCATGTTTGATGATTTTATTTGAAAGTTTAGTGAATTGTACTTTAATTGTACCTCTAAGCTTTTTGTAGTCACTCAGAGTTAACATTGTATTGATATTTTTCTCCTTCGTCGCCACTATTTAATACTTAAATAATTAAATAAGTTCTTGTAATTAACCATTTAATCAACTAATTTACACATTGTAAACAACACATAATGACAATGCAAATAACCATATGATTTGTTAAATATTAAATAATGAAGTAAAAGAGTAACTGACATATCAATTATTATATTCTGCAATTAACTTTGGATAAATGTTCAACCATTTGTAACTTCCTTGAGCGGAAAACTCTCTAAATAACCAATGTTTAAAGGTCCTAATAAAACGTTCTGCGATTCCAGCTTTCGTACTTGAAAAGGTATGATAGTGATTAATATTTAACTCTTTCATTAGACTTTGAAAATGTTTATTGAAAAATTCTTTACCATTATCCAACTGAATATTCTTTACACCAGCGGGAAGAATAGACTTTATAGCTTCCGTAACCATAGGTCCTGTCTTATTCTTAACAGGTTCTGCATACGCTTTCTTTGAAAAGGTATCTATTAAAATTAAAATATAATTGTATCCAGAGTTTTGTCTCGAGTAAGACTGCATATCGATTAAATCAATCTGTACAGTTTCATTAATACTGATTAATTTGAAATGCCTCCTTGGAAAGTTTTTTCGGGCGGGCTTATGCATTTCGTATGCAATTTCTCTCATTTTTTATTTACTTTTATATTTAAATCACTATTTATGGTTTTTATCTCATTACCAGATGCACTAACTATTATTCCATCGTCCTGTCTAATATACACACCATTATTTGGTAAGTAAGGGCTACCATCTAACGTTCTTAAACCACTAGGATGAACTATAGGATCCGCAATCAATAATTTAGAAAAATTTTAATCACCGCATTTTAAAACACCCTTTTCATCAAGAGTAACAGCTTGAGACAGTGTTACACAGTCAGATGGTAAAACCCCATTTTTAACGTTAGATATTGTCTCATTTTTAGCGTCAAAGTTTTTATTGTTCCTATCATAACAAATGACCTGATCTTTAATTACAACATCATGATTATCACGAGCACTAAATACATTTGTAATACGAGCACTTAAAGCATTAAATGCACGTGTTTTTTCTCTGTATAAGACTTGATGCATAGCTGGACAGTCATTAACATCCTGACCGTCTTGTATGTTTACGATTCGTGTCTCATTAGCATCCCATTTACTGTCTTTCTGTTCCATAAATTTATATTTTTTATTATTTTGTACAAACTCATCGCCATCTCTACCAAGTATTTGTTCTAAAGTAACGGCATCACATATGTCCTCTCCTTTTTCTAAATCTTTAATTTTGCGTTTTTTCCCATTCCAATGACTATTTTCTGATTGCATAAAATCAAATTTATTTTCACCCTGAACAAACAAATCTCCTTGTCGTGTCAGTGTCTGTTCCAACACAGGTACCTCATAATTTTTCTATGCCCTGCTTACATTAATAATTTTATGTTGTTTAGCATCCCAAACATTATCGTTTAACTCTAAGAATTCATCCTTTGACTCTCTCGTCTGAGGTTTGTATGTTTCATAAGGGTTATATACTCGATAAAACTTGTCTATAAACATTTCTTTTTATTTAAAAAATTATTCCACTTTCTCTAAGTTCCTCTAATATTGAATCAATCTCATTATCCACTCGTGTGTTTCCAGCCTGTTTGGATAACTACAACAACCTCAACCTATCCACAATCTCATTAACATTGTCATAATAAATATAGTCTATTTTATTACCTGTAACCTGTCTCAACCCACTGCCCACAGTTTTTGTAAATAAAGGTTTAATTATATTGGTGTATTTTGTGTGTCTGTTGGCTGATAACGAAGCACCCGCCTTGTAGCCTTTCAAATGAGCATTTGTTAGTTGAAGAATCTCTTTATAATTGTCTAGATCATTCTCATTATAATTTACAGGTTCTTTTAATGTTAACAATTCCCAAAGACCCTTTGTGCCTTTATATACCTTCTCACTAATCATAATGTCATCATTTGCAATTTCTATCAATTTATCACCAATAAAAACTTGTTTCCCTCCCTCCTAATGCCATAAGTAGAATCTGTAATATTATTTTTATTGAGATAATTTCCCAAATATTCGCTTGCCAAAAGACCAAAATCTAATTTAAGAGGGGTTGGTAATATTGATTTTACTTGGGTTGGTATTTTAGACGGAGTCATTGGTTGGAATTCAATAGGTAATGGTCTCTTAGAAATAACCTCATTATTTTTAGAACTAACCAATTCCTGCAATGGTTCTATTAGTGGTTGAAATGCATTCATTCGCTCCTCAGTTTCCAAGTATTTCCCACGTTTTAATGCTCTATATTTCTCTCTTATTTGATTGGCAGAGTTTAACAACTCTTTTTGAATATTCATTTTTCTTTTTATTATACTTTATTTATTTCATTTGTTAAAGGATTGTACTCAAATAATTTACCGTGAATTATTAGACAATATGCTGACGTGTTCTCGCTGACATTATCATTCGTTTCAATTTCCAACTTAATATCTACGACCCCTTCCTTGATAGATTCATTTTGTCTAGAACAGTCTATTACTATTAAGGGATATTTATTTAAAAATTCGCTTCGACTTATCATGGGATCCATATTTGTGTTATGATACGTTTCTTTGAACCTTAATAACATTTCATACGCCTTAGAGACATCGCCACTTTCAAAATCTAGATTTAGATCACTATAAGGATGGTATTCAGAGTTGAGAAATACTTTCAAGTTTTTCCACTTGCAATGATCGAATTCGTCACTTCTCTTTCGAGGTTTATTGTCTCTGTCTGTCTGGAAACCAAATATAATATACCTCGGTTTCTCCGTACTAGTAGATGTTTTAACTACTGTTATATCTTGTTCTATAAGTCTGTAATTATTATTTTAAAAATATTACAGCTGTTATCATGTTTGCATTCTAAGATTAAGAAACAATAAAACAATACTTAATATTCCAATATACTACAATTTAATGAGTTATAATTAATTAACTACATACGCAATAATGGCGACTCAGAGGTGAAAATTAAGATATTAGACTATTACTTACAAGCTTGAAGAGAACCGGAATTCAAAATGGATAATCAAGAAATGGCAGAACAAAACAAAGCAATATTGGAAACATTACAAGCTCAAACTGCTGCTCTTGCTCAATTGGTCAAACAACTTGTAATTGATAAACCAGAAAACAATAAAGACACAACACCTACCTTAAATTCTTCTATAGCCTTTGAATCTTTTGATCAAGAAGTGGAAACATTCAAATCGTATAAAGAGAGATTGGAGAACTTCTTTAAACTAAAAAAAAATACAGGGAGAGTCTAACGAAATCAAGAAAAAAACAAGAATATTAATAAATGCACTTGGTGCAAAATATTATTCCCTTCTATCCAGTTTAACAGCATCTGATCTTCCATCTTCAAAAGACTATGAAACATTGACTGATTTACTGGAAAAACAACTCTGTCCACAGACGAATGTTCTTACAGACATAAGATATAAATTTTTATCAAGGGAACAGGGAGCTAATGAATCTATTTCTCAATATATTACAGTTTTAAAACAGCTCTCTCTATCATCACAATGGAATTGCCAAGAACAGAATTGTGGGAAACCAGTAAATAGTATTTTACAAGCTCAGTTTATCCGTGGACTTCGTGACAGTGAAATTCGGGAACAGATTCTCCAGCAAGGAAACAACATCAGTTTCGAAAAATCAGTTGAAATTTCACTAGCAATTGAAGCTGCTAAGAATCAAAATAAGTTATACGGTTCCGATACGGATGTTAAACAAATTTCTAAATACAGAATATCGAAAAATGTTTCAAGTTTCAAATATACGAGAAATAAAGCTACAAAAAGCCGACAATCATCTGGAAATTTCAAAAGAAGAAATCTGCTTACAGATATTGGATTAGAAAATACATGTTTACGCTGTGGGAAGAATAACCACAAAGCAACAGATTGTAGATCCAAGAACCTTTATTGCAAATATTGTGATAAGCAAGGCCACATCGAAAAAGTCTGCATTTCATCTCGTCTAAGGCAACCAGTAAACCTAGTACAAGGATCAGAATCGGAAAGAAGTGACGTGAATACTGATTATGACTGCAATCAGGTAAAATCTGTGCCTATTTATTACAATCTAGGTGAATCTCGAGATGATCCTTTTGTAGCCACAGTCAAGGTTGGTAGAAGCTCAAAACAGTTTGAAATTGATTCTGGCAGTCAAGTTACTATAGTATCATTAACTAATTTTCAAAGTTTGAAACTTAATTGTGAGCTGAAGCCATCAAATGTAAGGTTTCGTTCATATACAAATCAATATTTTTCACCAATAGGTGTAGCAAGGGTGCCAATTTCATTTAAACAGTTTAAAACTCACGGCAATTTATATGTTGTAAAGGGGAACTACACTCCTATATTAGGTAGAGACTGGATTAGAAAACTAAACGTACAAGTAGCAGCGGTTAATTTAGTAAATACCCGTAACGGTTTGGATCCAAACAAGAATACTATCGATTCAATCAAAACTGATCTTTTAAACAAGTACAAAGATGTATTTCAATAAAATATAGGTGTTATTCCAAATTTCAAATGTTCTTTGAAACTTAAAGAAAATGCAAAAGCCATATTTATGAAGCCTAGACCTATTCCTTATGCTCTGCTAGACAAAACTAAAAGAGAAATACAATCCTTAGTTGATCAAGGGGTCCTAGAAAAAGTTGATCACTCGGTATGTGGTACTCCTTTAGTTATTGTTCCAAAACCAGATCAATCTGTAAGGATCTGTGCAGATTATAAAATTACACTAAACCCCCAATTGGAAGATACTAAATATCCTATTCCCAGAATCGAAGATCTTTTAAATAAATTAAATGGAGGTAAATACTTCTGTGTTTTAGATCTGCATAAGGCTTATTTACATGTACAGTTAGAAGAAGAAAGTCAAAACTATGCTGCAGTTTCTACTCCATGGGGAACTTACAAAGCAAAACGTCTCTTTATGGGTATTACAAATGCACCAAAAGAGTTTCACAAAATCATTGACCAGGTAGTATCTAACTTAGATGGAACTATCGCATATTTTGACGACTTTCTTATCCAAGGGCATTCTTTTGAAGAGTGCTATCAAAGACTAGAAAAGTGTCTCCGGACGTTGAGGTATGGTTTACATGTAAACATAAAAAAGTGCAAATTATTTCAATCTGAAATAAATTACCTCGGACATCGTATAACAAGTCAAGGCGTCACTAAATGTCAAAATAAAATAGAAGCTGTTACAAAAGCACCTCGTCCTACTAATGTGGAGGAAGTTAGATCATTTCTTGGGCTAGCACTGTACTATGCGAAGTTTATTCCTAATGCATCTTCAATTATTCATCCATTAACTCAACTTCTAAAGAAAGACGTTAAGTTCAAATGGAGTAACAAATGTGAAAACGCTTTCAATCAAATCAAAGAGGAAATTACAAGTGATAGAGTGTTGACTCCATTCAATCCAGACTATCCTGTTACCATAGCTACGGATGCAGGACCTACTGGTCTTTCAGCAGTACTATCCCATGTAATAAATGGTAAAGAAAAACCTATCGCATTTGTTTCCAGGTCCTTAACTAAAAGTGAATCAGCCTACAGCCAACTTGATAAAGAAGCTACTGCTGTATATTGGGGTATAAAGAGATTTTACCAGTATCTTTATGGCAGAAAATTTCTATTGATTGTAGATAACAAACCACTTCAACAAATATTCAATCCAAGGAAAGCCATGCCAGTCATCTCAGCCCATCGCTTATTAAGGTACGCTCAATTCTTAAGTGCATTCGATTATGAAATCAAACAGAGACCATCAAAAGAACATACGAATGCAGACTACTTTTCTCGAAATCCAATTCCTCTGGATGTTAAGTTGGTGGACTTCCTTGAAGACTCATACAAGGTAAACCAGACAACTCTGGACACGATTACAGACACCTCAGCTATTACAGCGGATACAATAAGATTAGAAACAAACGGAGACCAAGAATTACAAAGCCTGAAAAGAAAACTTCTTACAGGAGCAATAAAAAGTCAAGAATTCACCCTTCATTCTGGTATTATTATGCGAGGATCAAGGGTTTACATCCCTAAAATACTTCAACCAGCAGTACTAAAAGAATTACATTCGTCTCACCTTGGAATAGTAAAAATGAAGAGCATTTCTAGATCATTATGTTATTGGCCTGGCATTGATGCTGCAATCGAAAAAATGGTAAAATCATGTAAAAGCTGTGCTGAAGTTAAAAACAATCCAGTCAAAGCTCCACCTCACATTTGGGAAGAACCTCAAGAAAACTGGCAAAGGATTCACATAGATTATTCCGGCCCTTTCAAAAATCACCAATTCTTTGTGGTTGTAGATGCCAAATCAAAGTGGCTAGAAGTAATAATGTCTTCAAAAGCCTTAACTTCAATATCAACGATTCATGCATTAGATGGCATATTTTCTCGATATGGACTACCTTACATGATTGTTTCTGACAACGCTTCTATATTTTAGTCTGATGAATTCACTAAATTCTGTCAGGATAACGGGATAATACAACGTTTCTGTGCACCGAACCATCCTGCAACAAACGGTCTGGCTGAGCGATCTGTACAAAACCTAAAACAGAAGCTCAAAGCAATGACTGAAGATACAGGAAGTCTTAAGGAAAAGCTGACTCTTTTCTTATTTAAGTATCGCTCAAGCCCTCTTAACAATGGTAAAACGCCTGCAGACCTTTTTATGAACAGGACTATAGTACTAGATTACATCTCATACGCCCTATGCAAAATTTAACAAGAGGAATATCTGATGATTACTCAGACAAAATAAGATCACTAGAATCAGGAGATAGAGTTCAAGCCAGAAACTATGTAGGATCTACACAATGGAAATTTGGTACAGTTTTACAACGTTTGGGAAAACTTCATTACATCATCTTATTAGACAATCAAAACAAGATAAAAAGACATATTAACCAGCTCAGAAAAACACAGGTTGAAGGTAGTAAGTTATCAAAAATACCAAAATATTTCCAGAGATACCAAGAAGAAAACCCAACACCAAGCCTACCAAGTCAAACAAGTATTCCTAGCTCTCCAGATGTTTTGTCATTGAACACTTCTTCAGGAGATACTGCACTATCAAGTCTCTCTTCTCCTCGAATCTTACCGCAGCCTCCATTGGATTCACCAGAGGAGATAACCGCATCTAGATCAAATTGGAATTATGCAATGTCAAAGACACCTTCTCTTTGTTTTAGGAAAGGATGGTAATTCATGTAACTCTAAACTTCTAAAGGCAATTTGTAGATTTTTATTTTGAAGCAACAATTTTTGTAACTGTAGTTTTTCACCATCAGAAGGTATAATATGCGGCATTACCCACTGAATCGTGTCCAGAACAATTTTTGGAGTTTTAGGATCAGCCGTTGCATCGGTCATATAAATACAATTATTATCGTTTTTAGAACTTTTCAAAATCAGCTCTTGTTTAACATTCACTAAAACCTTATCAAAATCTTCAAACACACCCATCAACAACTCTAATGGAATACATACACTAAATTTACCGTTTGAATGAAATTATTTCAAGTTAGCGTCAGTGTCAAAAGCCACATTGGTCAATGTCTTTTTATAGGAGCATAATATTTTCATTTAACTTGTATTCCGGGATTCCTAACAATGCCAATTTCCTTACCAGCCACTTCATATCGAATTTCATCGAATAAGAAGCTAAACGCGTTATTTATGAAATGACCCGAGCCATGATTTTCAATTTTACCTTTAACATACAGATAGCTTTTACATGGGTGTGTTAGCAAGTCTTGATTATTTATACATATACGAATTTCATCAGAGTAATTTATAGCCAATGTGTTATGGGGTGTATAAGCATGGTTTGTAATCTTGGCTATACTATCGTCGAATTGGGATTTCCCTGTAACGTCGAGAAAATCTGTTTCCATTTTTATATATATTTTTTTACATTTTTAAATTTTAGTCCAATAGATTGCAAGAAACGTGCGTTCTGCGCACTTAATGTAGAAGACCCATTCTTATATATTCTCATATCTTTTTTACATGTAAAGTAATTGTAGTTTCTTCATTATTAAAGTCTATTGGTCTGTCATGTTGGTCTGCAAAAGTTATAGTGACGACATCTAGAGTTCTCTTATTTACAGGAAAATATATAATATTTCAGGGATATGTTTTTGAATTTCTTTAGCTAATTCAGACACCTCATACGTTCCCTCTGGAACTTCAATTGTGATAGGCTCTTTATTATCATAATAAAATACATCTTCACCTTCGTCAAATCTGATAGATTCTTTATCTTTATGTTTACTTAGCTTAGGTATCAAACCCTTATAATGAATTAGTTTAATTTTGTTATTAATTAAAATTTCACCTTTATTAAACATGATTGTAATCTTACCATTAAATGCTTGATTTATAGCTTCTATTTTAACTAGACCCTTTGGAGTTGTAATTTGCTTTACCTTGTAGTATGTTAATGTGTTTAGGGGTTTCTTTACGTTAAATATAGAGTTGTAACTCTGAAAATCGACAAGTCCAATCACATAGTCACTATTTAATTCATTTGGTGGAAAGAACTATGATTTCAACTCTGGTTCAGTACCAGAAAAAGTTATTGTAAATGATTCCATTTTTATTATAAATTAAAAGTTTTCAAAAACAATCACCACAACACAGATCACCACATATTGTACTACCTAAATCTTGTATCTGTTTTGTAGTATAATATATTTTATTGCCCCTAAAATACTCAATTACCTCATTCGGAGGTTGTATACCAAACGGGTCAAAATATATTACAATGTCTCAGTTTTTTACGATATGCTGTCCAATGTGTGCCTTTATCATTATCTAAATTAATTATTCCGCATTCTTTTATTCTTGGTTTTATTGGTTTTAGCTCGTTTTTTAGGAACACTCCTCGAAGGTGGGGCATGCCTTTTAACTGCGATAGGAGTTGGTAGTTGTCCATATTTTTTATTAAATTTTAAACCCATTCCCATCTTTGCTTTTGCTTTCATTAAATTAGTTACAGCATATGCAGCAGCCTTTTCAGCTAAACTTGCATCTTTGGCAGTAACACGAGTCCAAGCTTGGTCAGCCAATTTCAAGTCAGCCTTGTTTCTAGAAGCTACGTCTGGATGATTCATATAAAAAAATGTCGTGTTCTTTACAGTAAGAGTCTAGTTTATTTTTTGAAGGTACATTATTAGCCAAGTTTTGACGTACATTGGTCCCAGGTCCACACCACCTGTAGCCTCCAGGCAAGGATAATTGATAAGGTAGATGATTAATTAAAGTATTTAACAGTACACGTCCTCTATAAGGCTTAAGATACAATCCTTCACCAGATTTCTTTTTCATTTTTCTTATATAAAAAATGTCATTTGTTCAACAAAAGAACAAGTTTAAAATTGTATTACATGACAAAGAGAAAAAGGTTAACAAAACACTATTTCCTCATAATATTCGTGCAATTATTTGTGGGAGCTCTGGTTGTGGGAAAACAGTTGTCATGTACAATTTAATAGTCAACAGAAATGGTTTAAAATTCAGCAATATTTACATTATATCAAAGACTCTAGAACAAGAAAAATACAGAAAATTAAGTGAAATTATTAAATTGTGTGAAGAAGATGTAAAATTACACACTTACTCTGAGTGTGAAATTACACCAAATGATGTGAAACGACACTCAATTGTAGTGTTTGATGGTATAAATTGTCCAAATATTACACAATTCTTTGCAATGGGTAGACATAGAAATATTAACTGTTTTTACTTGGCTCAGTCTTATAGTAAAGTAAATAAATATATTCGAGACAATGTAAATTTTCTGATAATTTATAAACAAGATGATTTAAATTTAAAACACATTTATAATAATCATGTTGGTAATGACTTTACATTTAAAGAATTTCGTAATCTATGTCATCAGTGTTGGAACAATAATTATGGTTTCATAGTAATTGACAAGGAAAGACAAAAAATAATAGAAGGTATCGATATATGTTTGACAAATTTTTTATTGAATAATGACAATGTGTAATGCTCCAAATTATACCGCCAGGATGAAAGGTCAGCAGCCAGTGATTCGCCAATGACCTAGGTCAAGGGTGGTTATGCCATCTTCAAGAATAAATCTCTTGTCGTCGTTGTACGAAAGGACCTTCTTGTTTAAAGTTGTGGTTTTAATATGATGACTAGATGACTGGATCCGTGTGACGTCTTCAAAATGATCTACTCCTGACTTTAAACAATTAAGATAGTGTTGATGTCTTAGTATATGTTTAACCGTGGCCCTGTCGCAGCCCTTTGCTTTTTTCGTCTCGAGTTTGGGATTATGAGACTCAATCCACTCTAGGGGAATATACGAATATAATTTTGGTCTTAGTTCGCAAAACTCAAACATTATTGACGAATTGAGTTCATCTTTAAACTTACCAGTAACTTTGGCATTCATTCTGGAGTATAGAAAATGGTCTTCTGGATATCCTGATGTATCAAAATGCTTCAAATCAGCTTCAATATCTCTGCAAAAGTCCTCAACGTATATATTGTACATTAATAAATAAGTATCAGTAAGTAACAGGTTCTTTTTCTTAAATTTTGACATGTAACCATAGTGAAAGTCATACATGATTCGCTTACTCAAGTCCAGAATTGTCATTCCCAGATATATTGGTTTGTCGAGTTTTAAAACAAGCTTTTTCAGATGAACTGCATGGAGATTATTATCAAATTTCTTTGTACAGTCAAACCTAGTCATATTGACATATTTTGTTAGTTTGGACTCGAATACAAGCTTAATATCTCGAAACTTTCTTTGGTTCATAATAGTACGACCAAACAGGCTGTTGTTCATAAGCTTGTAAAAGTCCTTTTCAAAATCATTTCTAGCCTATTTTCTCTTCTCTATATTGAAATTAACATAAGGTGCCATCCAGTTGGACTGTCTAAATTTTAACATTCTGTGATATTTAGTAACCACTAAACCTAACTCCTCATATTTTTGTAGAGTTTTGTAGTGAAGGATGTATTTGGTCTTGTCATGTAAATTTGGAATTAATTTTGAATTCATCTTCTCTGGGGCTAGTGGGTAGTCATTATGTAAGTCGTGTAAGCTCTTGTCATACTTGAGATCCACCTCTAAAATATATCCGAATTGCTCATCAGTAGGGTCATAATTATCTGTCCAATGAAATGTGTCGATGGGTAATTTTTCACACATGGCCGTAGAATATAATGACTTGCAATCTAAATACATCAAGTATACACTTTCTTTATTAGGATCATAATGTTCACCCATGTATTTGTTATTCGCTTTGGCATATCGTGTTGAAACCATAGACACCCCACCACGAATCGCTTGTTCTATAAACAAATGCATGTCAATGTCATTGAATATTTGTAACTCAACCCTAGTCATTCTAAGACAGGCTTGCCATGTTAAAACAGGTAGCGAGTACGTGTTTACGGGGTCAAGTTTGTAATACTGTAAACACAAGTCTCTAAAGGTTTCAAACACATCCGCCAATAACAGTACATCGGTTCTGAGATATAAATCGTGTTATTGTTTCAAATTTTGTATGTTGAAATGAGACCATACATTTTGAGCATGTTCGTAATCTTGGGGTAAAATATTTTTTTTTTGTTAATTTATTATTAAAAGCTTCAATGGGTGGGAGACAATTTTCAGAAAGCTTTTCAGGGCCGTCAAATATTATTATATGGAAATACACCTTTCCGTTGAAGTAGTGGCTCATGTACAAATTTGAAACTGTATCCAAGTTTGCTGCTAGTTTATTTAACGGCAGGGCTAAGAAACTGTATGAATCCAAAAATACCAGATCGTCAATTGAAAATGATATGTAGTGTTCAAAGTCTTTGGCGATTACATTTATTGTTCGTTGATCATGTTTCCCTAAATGTTGCATTATCAAGTGAGCGTCATAATTCTTCAAGTTGTGAAATAAGACTGGAATTTTGTCTGTTATTTTATAATTTAAATTACACGCGTTGTGGGCTGCACCTCTGTATAAACCAGTCATATGACAATGGTCACGGACTTTGACACTGTCAACCATTGGTTTTTCACATATGTGACAAATTGTTTCCATTCTAAATGATGTTTCTTGTTCATGGCTCATAATTAACGGTACCTTCACATTCATTTGTGGTTTAATGTTGTCATAAACTTCAAATAGTTTCTGGAAAAATACATCCATAACATTTTCATCGCTATACATTTCTTGAAAAACTATTTCATTGTCTCTGACCACCACAAATGGGAATCCGGTTGGGGAATGTTCTTGTGTGGTTGGATTAATAAAACATTCAAAGTCACAATAAATCACAAAAGGCACCTTAATTTGATACTTGAAATTTGTAAATTTTAATATATTTTTGGAAGACATTTCAACACGTTGAGGTTTAAAGTTTTTACAATTTTCAAAGTGCTTGTTTAGATTGTCTTTGGTATAAAACCTTTGAAGACATAAATAGCAATAGTGTTTCTTGCAATTGTCTCTAGTTGTACGCAATAACAATTTGTTAAAGTCACGAATTAGACAGTAATGAGTCACATGTTCTTTTTTCAATAGCAGTAGATTGACATGTGTAGGAAGGTAAGACTTGGTCATTCTCACTGGATATATAGTTTTGTTCTCTATTCCAAACACATTAATAGATATGTAATTTTGCCTCTCAAACTTGTCTTTATCAGCTAATTTAACAGGATAACTAATATTTTTCATGTTCAGCTGATTCATATATGGCACATAGTGAGCTACTCGATGGGGGTTATTTTGTATTGGATGGATTGCTGCTAAGACAGCCCACAGAAAGCATTTGTTATCTGAATTCTTAATATTCAACACCCCGTGATTCGATTTGATGTAATATGGAGAGGGAATGTATGATTTAGGTTTTACTGGGGCGTATTTGTATATGAACAGTTCCCATTTAAGAGTATGATCATAAATCCAACCGCTCCCAACAGCTTGAAATTTAGTCATTGAGTTTTCAATTTTTAATAGAGCTTCATCAATTTGTGATTGTAAATCTCTTTTTTCAATGGATAGATTAGTTAAACTTCTAAACATGGCCGAGCAGCTTTTATCAACAGTTAAGTTTCCAGTTGAGGATGATGAATATTTTACAAATTTTACTTTTCTAACCAAAATCCATTTTACCGGAAGTTGTGTATCTTGTAGTGAGGTTATAATTTCATTTCTAATTGACTCTCCAAGAAATTCACGTTTCATAAAAACCTTATTCTTATTGCAGGAAGCAACGTGTTGATTAAATTGTGTATTAATATTTCGTTTACATGAATGACAATAATTCTTATGTTTTCTCATGTGAGATTTTAATTCATCTTTGTTTTTAAACACTAAACAACACATTTTGCAAACCTTTACATTATTTTTGTGTTTTAATTTATAGTGACGAGTTAAGCTACGTTTGTTGGAAAGTATGCTCCCACAGGTCTTACAAACCAATGAAGATGTGAATGGTGTGGGGGTGTATGCCGTGGAGGCATGTGGTGTGTATGGTGCGGCCATCACAGAAGGAATAAGGGGTTACTCTCTGGGTGGTCTATTTATAGCCGGTCCATGAGCCGCAGTGTGGAAATCTTAGATATCTCAGAAACTAAGAACTTTTTAATATCAACACTTCATAATTATGTTCGATTGGAACATTTTTTTCTGAAAAATTTCAGCCAAAATTATTTTGCAAAAAATCTGGCCCTTTCATAAGAGTGGGACTTGGCACATGGGGGCTATGTGTTTATTTTTAATGAAAATTATGTTGTATAGCATCATATAGTAGATTAGAAATGAATAAAGGCGGGATTTTTACAAATTGTTTACTTTTGTGTTATGAACAATGAGGCTTGGAAAGGTGTGTTCTTTGTGAAATATTTGTTTATTTTTAATGAAAATGATGTTGTATAGCATCATACAATAGATTGGTAATGAATAAAGGCGGGATTTTTACAAATTGTTTAATCTGTCCAAAAATAATCCCCATAAGAAATACATGGGAAAAACGTGTCGATTCGGTTGCAAAACCCCTATATTGTATCTACTATATAATGATATTGTATAATATCAGGCAGTAGATTGGATATGAATAAGGGTCATTTTGAACTGAGCAAAACGAGATGTCCAAAAAATGGACACCATGTTATTCTTATGGGGAAAACGTGCCGATTCTGTTTTCTCTTTCTGGTTTTGTATCTACTAGTGCTCCGCCGAGTAAAATGTCAATTGCACCAGGTTTATTAAAAGTAGGGTCCACCAGAGTGTATGGCTTTACTTTAGAGAGCCCTCCAGGTGATAAATTTACGCGCGGAAGATTGACAGAAATAGATTCCAAAACATGGAAAATATGTTGGGTGGCAACTACGTGCCCAGAGAGAGATTCTACATCAAGTTTCATGAGGGCTTTTGTATGAGCTTGAGCTTGTGAGAGACCAACGACACACGACGCTTGCCTTTGAACATTAACGAAGGCAAGCGTCGTGTGCCTAATAACTGAGCAGCACGTTCGCTAATAAAATCTGACATACTACCCGAATCTGAACCAAATGTCTGACAACTGTAACGTCTGTTTAAAATCGACTCGGAATGCCAAGGTTAAGGTATTGTGTGTTGACTGTAAGAACAGCTTCCATGGGAAGTGTGTTAATTTGAGTGCTGACGACGTCAATTTTTTGTTGGAGCAGAAAGACGTGTGGCGTTGTGCCCCTTGCGGTCAGAAGCGGCGAAAGAGTATGGTGCTTGAGAGTAAAAGTGAAGTGTCTTATGACGACATTTTAAGCCTCGTTACTGAACTCAAGGCGGATTTTGTGAGAGTGGAAACGAATCTTGGAGTTTCACTCAATTCCTGTCATGAAGGAATCGCAGATACCAAAAGAATCGTCAGCGAGCAGAGGGAGGAGATATCAGCGTGGATGAAAACAGTTGAAGATCTTAGAAGTGAAAACGCTGTGCTCCGTAAGCAAGTGGCTGCCCTGGAACTGCGAGTCGACGAGGCTGAACAGTACTCACGCCGAAACACGCTAGAAATACATGGTGTTCCTATGGTGAAAGGGGAGAATGTTGTTAGTATTGTTAAGGATGTGGGGCGAGCCTTGAACATCGCTGTTGAAGATTCCATGATCGATGCGTGTCACCGCCTTGGAACCAGAGATGTATCCGGGAAACCGCCCGGTATTATCGTGAAGATGGTACGCAGATTGGATGCTGAGATGCTGCTCCAAAAACGTCGAGTGAAAAGAAACCTCAACACCCACGACATGGGGCTGACGTCGGCACCTGCGGAGGTAGTTTACGTGAACGAAAGTTTATCCCCAGCCAGGCGCCGCCTTCTGTATGCTGCTCGTCAGGTGAAGAATGAAAAGGGCTATACTTATCTCTGGGTTAGAGGTGGAAAAATATTTCTAAGAAACGAACAAGGAGCGAGTGTCAAGGTTGTGGTACAATTGGACGATTTAAAAAATCTGTAAGTGTTTTTCCACTGGAGTTTTCTGGTTTTGCAATGTTCATATAACATTATATATTAGTCTTATAACCACTTTAAACTTTTATTTTAATATGATTGTATATTGTATGTATGTATGTATATGTGTGTGTATTATGTGTGCATATATGTGTATATATATATATATGTATATATATATATGTGTGTGTATGTATGTATATATGTATATGTTAGATTATTATATCCTGTTTCATTAATTCTCAATGGTTTTTAATGATGTATTATTTTTTTTAAATCAAAATATCCGAAGTCCTCGCCAAAACTTTGACATTTTTCTAAGTGAATTAGCCAATTTGGAAATTTCACCAGATTTTATTATATTAACTGATATTTGGATATCCACCTGCGAAGTACATTTGTATAATATTGATGGTTATAATGTTTACAGTTGTTGTAATAATGATTATAGAGCAGGAGGAGTGGTAGTGTATGCTAAATCCCATTATCAGTGCGTTATCATAGACGGACAGACAGACGTGCGGTCAGCTGACTGCCTGCGGCTTTCTTGTTCCATTGATAACGTGCAATTTATCCTTCTAGCATTGTATAGGCTCCACAGTAAATCAGTGTCTGAGTTCCTTGTTGATATCGAGAGCCTGATAACATTTTTAAAGGGAAGAATTTGATATTGACCGGTGATATGAACTGTAATGGTTGATGATAATGTGACTGATTCTTATCTTGGTTTGTTGGCCAGCAATGGACTAAGTTGTGTAATAAATGAACCCACCAGAATAGTGGGAGATAGTAGAACTTGTATAGACCATTGTTTTTTACGATATAATCAAATAAAATATGAAATTGACTACAATGCTAAGGTTTTACATGTTGGAATTACAGATCATTCCATGGTATATTTTGAACTAAAAGTTGAGAGGATTCATAATGCTCCGAATTTAACTGATCCTGGAAACGTATCAAAGACTGATTTCGATAAATTAAATTCCGAGTTACAGGGTATGCATTGGGAAAGCGTTAGATGTGAAAATTCTGTTTCATTAGCATTTGAATTGTTTATAAAATTATTGTTAGAAATAATAGATAAGTGCAAAAGTAATAAAAATAAAATTCAAGCATCGGTAAAATTAACTCCATGGATATCTGATTATTTATGCAGAGGTATAGCAAGAAGGAAAAAACTTTCTAAACTAATGATTGCCAGACCTTTCGACTTAAATATAAAAGAGTACTATAGAACATTTCTGAACAAATTAAAAGTAAATTTGAAAAGAGCAAAAGAAGAATATTATCGTAAAAAATTTGATAGTTGTGCTGGAAATTTAAGGCAGCAATGGAGAATTGTGAATGAATTGATAGGGGACAGTACAGAAAAAAGAGACATTCTGCAGTTAGAAGTGAATTCCGAAAAAATTATAGATGAAAAATCTAGTGTAACAGCATTTAACTCATTTTTTATCCAGGCTCCGAAATCGATAAGAAATTCAATTAATAACATGCAGCATTTTGAGTATTATAAAAATCACTTTCAATATAAACATTTTTCAAATTCTTTGTTTTTTATTCCAACAAATGAAAATGAAGTCCTTGAAGTAATTAAGGGTCTGAAAAATAATAAGGCGCCCGGTATTGATAAGATTAGTAGTTACTTGTTAAAGAAAATTGCAAAAATTATTTCTTTAATATTAAGTGAACTTTAACAAGAGCATGACGACTGGTGAGTTCCTTCTTGTTTGAAAACAGCCGTTGTAATCCCACTCTTTAAGCATGGTAACAGAGAAAAAACTCATTGTTATAGACCGATATCCTTACTTTCAGTCTTTGCTAAGATTTTTGAAAAAATAATAAAAACTCGACTGGTGAACTTTTTACCTGACCTGACCTCACCTGACCTCACCTGACCTCAGCCTGACCTACCCTGACCTGACTCACCTTACCTCACCTGACCTCACCTGACCTCAACCTGACCTGACCTCACCTGACCTTACCTGACCTCACCTCACCTCACCTCACCTGACCTGACCTGATCCGATCCGACATGACCCGACCCGACCTGACCCGACCTGACCTGACCTGACCTGACCTGACATGACATGACTTGACCCGACCTGACCTGACCTGACCTGATCCAACCCAACCTAACCTTACCTGACGAAGAAGACGAAGGCGAGGAAGTCGAAGACGAAGAAGTTGAAGACAAATAAGTCGAAGACGAACAAGTTGAAGACCCGACCTGACCTGACCTGACCCAACCCAACCTAAGCTAACCTAACCTAACCTGACGAAGAAGACGAAGAAGTAGAAGACAAAGGCGAGGAAGTCGAAGACAAAGGCGAGGAAGTCGAAGACGAAGAAGTTGAAGACAAAGAAGTCGAAGACTACAAAGACGAAGAAGTCGAAGACTATAAAGACGAAGAAGTCAAAGACTACAAAGACAAGAAGTCGAAGACTACAAAAACGAAGAAGTCGAAGACAAAGAAGTCGAAGACGAAGAAGTCGAAGACGAAGAAGTCGAAGACGAAGAAGTCGAAGACGAAGAAGTCGAAGATGAAGAAGTCGAAGACAAAAGAAGTTGAAGACGAACAGGTTGAAGACGAATAAGTTGAAGACGAACAAGTTGACGACAATGAACATGAAGGCGAAGAAGTCAAAGATGAAGAAGTCGAAGGCAAAGAATTTGAAGACAAAGAAGTCGAAGAAGTTAAATGTCACTCGACTGTGCATAAAAATGCCAATACAGTATTTGTAATGTGGAAAATTTTCAATACTTGCTCAGTGTATTGTTGGGCGAACCTCTTAACTTGATTAAGTCGCTTAATTTAACTGCTCCAAACTATGCCAAACTATGCTCCAAACCATAGCTTAAAACTTATTGAGGGAACGATACCACAACACACGCCGCCTAACTACTCTTCATTTAAATCATATTTTAGATATGTCGACTCTCGCACATAGTCCGCCTAAATAAATGCGTGCCTTTGACGTGTTGTTTGTTGTGTGTCAATGAGCACACTAAAGCATTAAAGGTTTTGAATTGGGACGTCACGGAGAATAATCCTCTACTCTCAGCACACCTGCTGCGTAAACTGGACAGTAAAATAATCCAAAATCTCGAACAATTCCGTTCTAATCAAGCTGATAATACAGAACCACACTCTTTACCAAAAAGTATCTGAAATAATTAAATTCTTAAATCTGGAATGTTCTCAAATTTAAGATGCAAGTTTGCATATTCAAAACTCATGATGTTGAAAAATCATACCCCTCAACCTCTTCAAAGCAAAAGGGTTTTGACTCTACTAAAAAGGTTCATTTTTCCCCTAATGAGGTAGCCATGACCTCAACCACTTTGAATACTTCAAACTCTCACAATCAAGAAACTATGTGTTTTGGTTGCTCTCAAACTAGACATAAAATATATGCTTGTCCGACCTTTAAAACCCATTAGTGCATAAAGTTTTTTTTGTCAATTTTTTATTTTGTTGTTGTCAAATTATAATAAAAACAACTAATTAAATACAAAAAAATTTTCAAAAAAAATTTTTGTCGATTAGATTTAATGTTATAGGGCGTCCGATAAATCGGACGCCATGCCTCCAGACTTCGCACCCTATGAAAATCTTCAAAAATTAATTTGTTAAATGTTGTGATTATTTGGGTAATGAATACAACACTTAAATATGAATATTATATTTAAACAACAAAAACATATGGTAAATCCAACTATTTACATAAAAAAAGCCTCTAGATTATTGTTTTTTGTGATATTCCATAAAACATTTTGGATGAAGGCCAATGTCACACTTTTTGCAAATAAACTTGGCTTTGCCAGGGCAGAATCCACATCTTCTCTCTGTAGGGTTTGGATAGGGCCAGTGATTATAACCATCATACCTCACATCTGTCAAGGGTTTAGGTACAATTTTTCCTTGATTAGAAGGCTTTCCATGACGTTTCAAGAGAGTTATTGCCAGGTTTCGTCTAAACTTGAGCAGTTGGCCTATGGCATTCTCAGGAGCTTGTAGTTTCCTGCTAAGTAGCCAGGCATTTGAAACAGATACATCAAACAAGTATACAAAAATAGGCCACCACCATTTTTTTGTCTCATTCTTGTTCGATCTGCTGCGACATTCTGATCCATCAGATCGACTCCACCCATACTTTTATTGTAGGACGAAAATACTGTTGGTTGTGGGACTTGTACCTTTGCTTTTTTTTGCCTTAGACCATCGGCGGGCAGTACCAATGGATAGATTTTCACAATTAGTAGCAATTGTACATACGCTGTTATCGTGCCATCGAACTAGCATGACGTCCTCTGCTGTACGTTAATCATAACTGCCTCTCTCCTCTTGCGCAAGTTCTTTGCGACTTTTTAGGGGACACTGTTCCGTTCTATTTTCCTGAATTGTGTCTGTGGCACAAATTCCAGACTTACTGAGAAATCTTAACAATGGAACTGATGTAAAGTAGTTGTCTGTGTACAATTTGTGACCATTGTTTGCTGGAACTTTGCTGTAAACCATTATCTTCAAAGGCGTCCAGTTCTTCCAATATTTCGTTCAGGGTTAACCTAAAAAACAAAAATTAATTCGTTAGTAACGCAAAATACAAGTAAGTCTTATTAGCCATGTAAATACAAAATTATAACCTATTTTAGTAGCCTGAATATTCCTGAAGCGTCTGAAAAAGTATATTTTAGGAAAGTGAAAGCCAATATAATTTTTCAGTAAAACTAACAAAGGAGAGATAGCTATTGAAAAGTGTCAAATGTAATATTTGGGAATAAAAACGTTTGGTTTATTGAACAAAAAACAATGAACCCTGAAATAGTCTGTGGGCATAGTGTCCGATATAACGGACATCAAAATAAATACACAATAGGAGTTGTAAAATATTGATTTTAGCACCAACTATATATATTGGCATGTTTAATAAGTTTTTAGGATCAATATTAATAATAAATAACATCCATACAGTCCTTATAATAAATAATAAAAATAAAACTTACCCCTGATGCGTGACTGTAAAATCAGGTGTTGACATTTTTGCAGCTGTAACATAGAGGTTAGGATTTACACCGCCAAATATGTGCTCTACTGGTTCTCTTGATTGTCAGCAAGCCACTGATACCAACCTATTTTAGTAGAACCTAAAATTCCCTCCTTACAAACGAAATTCCCTGTGTCCATTAATCGGACGCTATGCACTAATGGGTTAAAAGTAAACCTCCGAGCGTACGCTCGGAGGTTTACTTTTAAGATATCAGATAGTAAAATACACACAATAGATGCACATCCTGTCTTGGGGCACATAAAATAAAAGAGTGTAAAACCACAGCTACATGTACGACTTGTCGTGGGAAACATCAAACTTTGTTGCACTTTGGAAGCGCGCGCGTGAACCGATCACACACACTGCCCCCCACCCTCACCACAGCACCACAAGCCAAGAATTCAGAGCCGTCTGACGCCGTGTTCACAAGCACATATATCAACACTCAACTCACAATGGGCATATCACAGTACTACTAGGTAGTGCACTTGTTTAAACTCACCGCCTCAAACGGAAATATCTATATATTCCGTGCACTACTAGATTCAATTCAATTTTCAATTCAAAACGTATTTATTTCACACAAATAATGTTGACAAATGATTTCATATGTGGATATTATATCTGATAACATTTAACAGTTAACATAATATAGTTATATATAATAAACACAAAGATTCTTTTTTAGTGTGAAACAAGTGATTCATCCCCTAGGCTTAAGCTCGTATGGGATGAACTTCTCAAAATTTAATATAATATCACACTCAGAGAGATAGGACCGCTGCACACTCAAATAAACGTAACTTAAGTTCTTAAACAAAACTAAACACTACTTATCACGGACCAAAGTATATAGAACATAGGAAAAATACAAATCCTAGAAAAAAATATTTTGTGGACAGGAAAAATTATAAATGTAAAATTCTTTACACATATAAACAAGGAGACATACTGAAATGTTTATATAACAAATGCTTATTCCAAAATATTTATACATTACTGTACTTAAAAGTTATGCCATAATTTTTAAAAGTGGTTCACAATCTTTCACAGACATTAAGTAAGTCTTTAAAGCTTTTAAAAATACAGATAAAGGTTCTAAGCTTATAAGTTTACAAGAAATTAAATTGTACAATCTAGGAGCATTAAAACTAAAGAAATGTTGAAACATGGTTAAATTTGATTTTGGAACTGGAACAAGTAATTTCCTGAAATCATACCTGGCATTTCTGGTGAACCTATCATTTGAACTCCTGATATAGAACAATTTCAAAACTTTATATATATAAAAGTTTCTGATTGGGAGAATATTAAGAGATTTAAATAAAGGCCATGAATGATCAGTTTTACCAGAATTAGTTATTAATCGAATGAACAACTTTTGAAAAGTAATAAGAGGATATAACGTTGAAGCATAGGTGACTCCCAAACATACAAGTCCATATCCTATTCACGAATTAATTAAAGCATGGTAAGTGTTAACAATTACTTACATACATCACGCAAGAGGTAAAAACTCCTTATTCCTTTACAAAATTCTTTTTTCAGTTTAGTTACATGGCTTTTCCAAGCTAAGTTAGAGTCTATCATTAATCCAAGATACTTTATAGTAGTAACTATATCAATTTTAATACAATTACAGTTCCCAACTGCAGAGCAAAAAATATCGTGATACACAATATCCTCGTCAAAACGTATTGTTTCTCTTAGATTAAATAGCATGTATTTAGTTTTTTCAGACAAAACCATGTAATTTTTAGAAAACCAAAAATTCAATATTTTCAAATCAGTTGTCATTTTTTCATGAATTACTTTCAAGTCATGTTCACAGTATGTAAACGCAGTATCGTCTGCGAACGCTGTTAATTTACCATTTAAACTGGCATCAGAGACAGAGAGACAGAGAGACAGAGAGACAGAGAGACAGAGAGACAGAGAGACAGAGAGACAGAGAGACAGAGAGACAGAGAGACAGAGAGACAGAGAGACAGAGAGTGAGAGAGACAGAGAGAGAGAGAGACAGAGAGAGAGAGAGAGACAGAGAGACAGAGAGAGAGAGAGAGAGAGAGAGAGAGAGAGAGAGAGAGAGAGAGAGAGAGAGAGAGAGAGAGAGAGAGAGACAGAGAGACAGAGAGACAGAGAGACAGAGAGACAGAGAGACAGAGATACAGAGAGACAGAGAGACAGAGAGACAGAGATACAGAGAGACAGAGATACAGAGAGACAGAGAGACAGAGAGACAGAGAGACAGAGAGACAGAGAGACAGAGAGACAGAGAGACAGAGAGACAGAGAGACAGAGAGACAGAGAGGGGGAGAGAGAGAGAGAGAGAGAGAGAGAGAGAGAGAGAGAGAGAGAGAGAGAGAGAGAGAGAGACAGAGAGAGAGTGGTTAGGTCTGGTTAGGTCTGGTTAGGTCTGGTTAGGTCTGGTTAGGTCTGGTTAGGTCTGGTTAGGTCTGGTTAGGTCTGGTTAGGTCTGGTTAGGTCTGGTTAGGTCTGGTTAGGTCTGGTTAGGTCTGGTTAGGTCTAGGTGTTCTGTTAGGTCTGGTTAGTCTGGTTAGGTCTGGTTAGGTTGCGTTAGGTCATGGTTAGGTCTGGTTAGGGTCTGGTTAGGTCTGGTTAGGTCTGGTTAGGTTCTGGTTAGGTCTGGTTTAGGTCTGGTTAGGTCTGGTGGTTAGGTCTGGGTTAGGTCCTGGTTTAGGTCTGGTTAGGTCTGGTTAGAGAGTATGGTTAGGTTTTGTGGTTAGGTTGGTTAGGATTGGTTAGGTCTGGTTAGGTCTGGTTAGGTCTGGTTAGGTCTGGTTAGGTCTGGTTAGGTCTGGTTAGGTCTGGTTAGGTCTGGTTAGGTCTGGTTAGGTCTGGTTAGGTCTGGTTAGGGTTAGGTCTGGTTAGGTCTGGTTAGGTCTGGTTAGGTCTGGTTAGGTCTGGTTAGGTCTGGTTAGGTCTGGTTAGGTCTGGTTAGGTCTGGTTAGGTCTGGTTAGGTCTGGTTAGGTCTGGTTAGGTCTGGTTAGGTCTGGTTAGGTCTGGTTAGGTCTGGTTAGGTCTGGTTAGGTCTGGTTAGGTCTGGTTAGGTCTGGTTAGGTCTGGTTAGGTCTGGTTAGGTCTGGTTAGGTCTGGTTAGGTCTGGTTAGGTCTGGTTAGGTCTGGTTAGGTCTGGTTAGGTCTGGTTAGGTCTGGTTAGGTCTGGTTAGGTCTGGTTAGGTCTGGTTAGGTCTGGTTAGGTCTGGTTAGGTCTGGTTAGGTCTGGTTAGGTCTGGTTAGGTCTGGTTAGGTCTGGTTAGGTCTGGTTAGGTCTGGTTAGGTCTGGTTAGGTCTGGTTAGGTCTGGTTAGGTCTGGTTAGGTCTGGTTAGGTCTGGTTAGGTCTGGTTAGGTCTGGTTAGGTCTGGTTAGGTCTGGTTAGGTCTGGTTAGGTCTGGTTAGGTCTGGTTAGGTCTGGTTAGGTCTGGTTAGGTCTGGTTAGGTCTGGTTAGGTCTGGTTAGGTCTGGTTAGGTCTGGTTAGGTCTGGTTAGGTCTGGTTAGGTCTGGTTAGGTCTGGTTAGGTCTGGTTAGGTCTGGTTAGGTCTGGTTAGGTCTGGTTAGGTCTGGTTAGGTCTGGTTAGGTCTGGTTAGGTCTGGTTAGGTCTGGTTAGGTCTGGTTAGGTTGGTTAGGTCTGGTTAGGTCTGGTTAGGTCTGGTTAGGTCTGGTTAGGTCTGGTTAGGTCTGGTTAGGTCTGGTTAGGTCTGGTTAGGTCTGGTTAGGTCTGGTTAGGTCTGGTTAGGTCTGGTTAGGTCTGGTTAGGTCTGGTTAGGTCTGGTTAGGTCTGGTTAGGTCTGGTTAGGTCTGGTTAGGTCTGGTTAGGTCTGGTTAGGTCTGGTTAGGTCTGGTTAGGTTTGGTTAGGTCTGGTTAGGTCTGGTTAGGTCTGGTTAGGTCTGGTTAGGTCTGGTTAGGTCTGGTTAGGTCTGGTTAGGTCTGGTTAGGTCTGGTTAGGTCTGGTTAGGTCTGGTTAGGTCTGGTTAGGTCTGGTTAGGTCTGGTTAGGTCTGGTTAGGTCTGGTTAGGTCTGGTTAGGTCTGGTTAGGTCTGGTTAGGTCTGGTTAGGTCTGGTTAGGTCTGGTTAGGTCTGGTTAGGTCTGGTTAGGTCTGGTTAGGTCTGGTTAGGTCTGGTTAGGTCTGGTTAGGTCTGGTTAGGTCTGGTTAGGTCTGGTTAGGTCTGGTTAGGTCTGGTTAGGTCTGGTTAGGTCTGGTTAGGTCTGGTTAGGTCTGGTTAGGTCTGGTTAGGTCTGGTTAGGTCTGGTTAGGTCTGGTTAGGTCTGGTTAGGTCTGGTTAGGTCTGGTTAGGTCTGGTTAGGTCTGGTTAGGTCTGGTTAGGTCTGGTTAGGTCTGGTTAGGTCTGGTTAGGTCTGGTTAGGTCTGGTTAGGTCTGGTTAGGTCTGGTTAGGTCTGGTTAGGTCTGGTTAGGTCTGGTTAGGTCTGGTTAGGTCTGGTTAGGTCTGGTTAGGTCTGGTTAGGTCTGGTTAGGTCTGGTTAGGTCTGGTTAGGTCTGGTTAGGTCTGGTTAGGTCTGGTTAGGTTGGTTAGGTCTGGTTAGGTCTGGTTAGGTCTGGTTAGGTCTGGTTAGGTCTGGTTAGGTCTGGTTAGGTCTGGTTAGGTCTGGTTAGGTCTGGTTAGGTCTGGTTAGGTCTGGTTAGGTCTGGTTAGGTCTGGTTAGGTCTGGTTAGGTCTGGTTAGGTCTGGTTAGGTCTGGTTAGGTCTGGTTAGGTCTGGTTAGGTCTGGTTAGGTCTGGTTAGGTCTGGTTAGGTCTGGTTAGGTCTGGTTAGGTTGGTTAGGTCTGGTTAGGTCTGGTTAGGTCTGGTTAGGTCTGGTTAGGTCTGGTTAGGTCTGGTTAGGTCTGGTTAGGTCTGGTTAGGTCTGGTTAGGTCTGGTTAGGTCTGGTTAGGTCTGGTTAGGTCTGGTTAGGTCTGGTTAGGTCTGGTTTAGGTCTGGTTAGGTCTGGTTAGGTCTGGTTAGGTCTGGTTAGGTCTGGTTAGGTCTGGTTAGGTCTGGTTAGGTCTGGTTAGGTCTGGTTAGGTCTGGTTAGGTCTGGTTAGGTCTGGTTAGGTCTGGTTAGGTCTGGTTAGGTCTGGTTAGGTCTGGTTAGGTCTGGTTAGGTCTGGTTAGGTCTGGTTAGGTCTGGTTAGGTCTGGTTAGGTCTGGTTAGGTCTGGTTAGGTCTGGTTAGGTCTGGTTAGGTCTGGTTAGGTCTGGTTAGGTCTGGTTAGGTCTGGTTAGGTCTGGTTAGGTCTGGTTAGGTCTGGTTAGGTCTGGTTAGGTCTGGTTAGGTCTGGTTAGGTCTGGTTAGGTCTGGTTAGGTCTGGTTAGGTCTGGTTAGGTCTGGTTAGGTCTGGTTAGGTCTGGTTAGGTCTGGTTAGGTCTGGTTAGGTCTGGTTAGGTCTGGTTAGGTCTGGTTAGGTCTGGTTAGGTCTGGTTAGGTCTGGTTAGGTCTGGTTAGGTCTGGTTAGGTCTGGTTAGGTCTGGTTAGGTCTGGTTAGGTCTGGTTAGGTCTGGTTAGGTCTGGTTAGGTCTGGTTAGGTCTGGTTAGGTCTGGTTAGGTCTGGTTAGGTCTGGTTAGGTCTGGTTAGGTCTGGTTAGGTTCTGGTTAGGTCTGGTTAGGTCTGGTTAGGTCTGGTTAGGTCTGGTTAGGTCTGGTTAGGTCTGGTTAGGTCTGGTTAGGTCTGGTTAGGTCTGGTTAGGTCTGGTTAGGTCTGGTTAGGTCTGGTTAGGTCTGGTTAGGTCTGGTTAGGTCTGGTTAGGTCTGGTTAGGTCTGGTTAGGTCTGGTTAGGTCTGGTTAGGTCTGGTTAGGTCTGGTTAGGTCTGGTTAGGTCTGGTTAGGTCTGGTTAGGTCTGGTTAGGTCTGGTTAGGTCTGGTTAGGTCTGGTTAGGTCTGGTTAGGTCTGGTTAGGTCTGGTTAGGTCTGGTTAGGTCTGGTTAGGTCTGGTTAGGTCTGGTTAGGTCTGGTTAGGTCTGGTTAGGTCTGGTTAGGTCTGGTTAGGTCTGGTTAGGTCTGGTTAGGTCTGGTTAGGTCTGGTTAGGTCTGGTTAGGTCTGGTTAGGTCTGGTTAGGTCTGGTTAGGTCTGGTTAGGTATGGT